>JAVFBZ010141517.1:5239-21265 GCA_032466195.1 Katharina tunicata
TGTAATAAATATAGTCTTGAGTGATATTTGCATGGCACCAACTACTTGTACTATTTCACCAGGCCTGATTAAGGTATTGAATGCAGTAACATACCTGAAAGAGTGGTTCTCCCATTGGTATGGTATGAGCCCCTAGAACACCGTTCACCATCCCGGCAAACACACCATAGAAACACACCAAACCTAGAAGTGAAGTGAATAACAAGATTTTTGATTTACGATTTAGATTGAGGACCACATCTTTGCCTTGGTAACATCTCTATAGTTTCTGTCAAATCATGCAATTCCTGGGATCATGGCTAAATGGGGTCCTGGAAAAATTAAAGAACTTTCTACCCTTACGTTACCACTTGCTTGTTCTTGGCTATACTTATAATGTATCTTTTTTTTCTAGCGATGACTGTTTAATTTTGTCTCAATCTTTTAATAAAATCTTACAATTATGTATTGAAAATTGAGTATCAAAAAGACATTTGAATATAAGAAATCTTTTTTTTTCTAGATAAGAGTTGACTCAGTTGAGAGATGTCTTGCATAACCCTTGCATTTCCCTCATCTATTATTATATCCATTATGATTGGCTGGGGGCTTGAACTTACCAAGTAGGAGCATGGAAACCAATAACATATACGGAGGGAGAACATCGAAACATTTCAGAACAAGACATATGACATTGAGTTCGAACAATATTGATACAGGGAGCCAGATTTTACGGAGGACCAGAGTGACCAGCATGACGGCTGTATGGAGGCACAGAACAGCCACCGACCCCGCCCTCAATGATGGCGATATGGTGCCTGAAACAGAGAAAGTTAGTGAATTAGAAAAACTCGGTGAGGAGCAGAAGAATATATCCTTAAACTTCATGCTTGCATTCCTAATCTGATGTTATAGCTAAATGATAGCAATAATCTACCTGTGTCAGGCTGTGTGGCTGGGTTTCTCCTATAAATCTTTAGAAAGGTTTAAACAAAAGCTTGGAGGAAGCGAAAACTTATGATTAAACGATACCTGATTGTTTTCTAATCAGATAAAAACAGGCTGTTTATCCATAGTACATGTTATCAAAATTGTTATATTCTTTTAAGTAAATTGGTTCTGCACTAGGGGTAATTGCTTTAATAAAGTCCTATTCTGCCCGTCAATGAGTGGCACATTCGTCTATCTTTAAAGATGTAGAGTTGATAGGACTTACTATTGATTAAGATGATTGCCCACATTATCCAGTACGCAGACAGAATCACTGTGACGTATGTCTTAGCCAGACTTCCGGATGCGTACGAGAGTCTAGCGGCGTACAGCTGAAGTAAAGCCCCTGCAACCAGTACCCACGGTAGGGCCTCGGTGCCGTTGGTGGCCTCGAAAGTTGACATACAAATGGCAGCCACTGTGTTACCAAGGAAGGAAATGGTGTCCACGATGTACCCATCCATTTCCGGTCCCTCGTCGATCTCCTTTATTTCAGAAAACTTCTGACTTCTGTAAATGAAATACCATATACAATCTGTTTAGGAAACCTTTTAAACGACGGTATTCTTGAGACTGTATTTATGGAAAGAAATAAGTAAGTATTAGGTATTATGGTGATGAAAAGATAACCAAGAAAGTAGGTCTATTCCTAAAAGATTATTGGAATTTCAACTTTTTTTGTTTTGTTATTTCTTTTATCATGGTCACGCATTGCACTGTTGTTTTCTCTGTAACATAATGATATGTACAATGAATGCAAATCTATTTTTACATTCATTCATGTAAATTTATTTTGCTGTTAAAAACAGAATTACGAGTAATATTCTGTACTTTATACAGGGAGAAGGGCTTGTAAGTGTTAGAACTTGTCCTTAATCCCTATTGATCATTTGATATCAATAAAAATAAGTTTAAAACAATAACTTTAAAAGGTTTAAGTGTGCTTCCGGGATTTTCATAATGTAAATGTACTCACCTACAGCAGGCAGTCAGACGTTCAAAGTAGGATCTCAGACTGACTTGTGTGACCAACTCAGTTCCGGTATAAAGAACCGTTTTTTCTGCGATAGAGTTGACCATTGTGGCTAGAGCGATATACAGTGACGCCGCTGCTATGATGGTGCATGGGATTCCGAACGTGAAATTGTAGACATTGATGGGTATGTGGGCCACGGATAGCAGCAACATCACAAGGAACAAGAGGTTGTAGAAGAAAATAACTTTCCCTTGGCACATTGAACCAACCAGCAAAGCGGAGTAGACCAAGAACAGACCCCACTGGCCGTAGAAGTTCACTCGAGCCTCGATAATGCCGTGGAAATTCAACGAAATTAGAGTTTGGGTGATACCTTTTGACAACCACAGCATAAGGTAACAAATGAACTGCACCGCGTGGAAGAAGTCGTGTCTTAGGAAGGCGTAGTAACTGGCCAACATGTGACAGACAAGGCTGAAAAGAAACATGGGGGCTGCTGGACGGAAATCATTGAAATAACCAAGATGGTGGAACGCCAGTACAGTAGCGGGAACAACGTTACCGATGTACCCTAAAGCCATTGGTTCAGCGTATTTAGTGTTCTTCTTCTTCTCGTTTTTCTTGTTGTCCTGAGCTGTTGCTCTAATCAAGAGAACATTGTACGGAGCGTTGCCGAACCCCGGCAAAACATACCTCTGGCTGACACCCTTAAGTGTCATTACCACCACAGCGTAAAGTCCTGTTAACACGATGAACAACTCAAACGCTGCTGCAACTCGTTTGCCCCAAAGAAAGAATAATCCCACAGCTTCGAATACCAATGTTAGGAACAGTGCTAAAAGTACAGGAGGTAAGATGTAGTTCACAGTGAGTGCACAAAGACACAGAACTATAGAAATAGCGGAGAAAGCTATCATGCCTGGTAACACGCCTCTCTGCATCACCTCCGCCCCTAGGACTGGTTGTAAGATATGACCAATCCCAAATACTGACCATATCGCTGAGAATACCACAAAAGCTGTGCCTGTCAAGTGGTCATTTCTTCTGAATGACATAAATGCGGCTATCAGCTGAAGGAATCCTCCAATCACGATCAAATGTATTCCTGAAAATAGAAAACAAAGTTGTTTTTCCTTATTCCCAAAAATGGCTACAAATGCGAAACACATATTTTGTAATCACTATCAGAATTGAACAGTGATGTGGCGATGAAATCTAGACCAGTTTAAAGTTAATTGGAGTTAGACTTTTCGACTACCCTACGCTTAACGCCAATGTTAGAGCATCTAAGACACAATATACTAATAGGTTCCTGGGTAAGACTTTTCAGTATCCAGTTAACGGATGTGGTGCAAAATTTTTCAATTTCTCTTGCTGATTTTGTCAAAACGTGATTTTGATATGTCGGATTTTAGTTGAATGTTTTGGCCAGAGTGAATGCGTGTGTAGTGTATACTACTTAACTGTTTCCTCAAAATAGTTATTCAGCGGAAATATTGTATCGTTCTATTTTTTACTCTGTATCTGCATTCATTGGAGAAGCACAAATGCTGAGAGCAGGAATCCAAACCTGGATTCGCCAAGAAACTATTTTAAAAGAGGTACACTTGAATTATTTTGTTTTTATCTGTTAATTTGTTTATTTCTGAAGGATAACCGACGGGGACAAGGCCAACTTACAAGATCATATACTTATTTATGGCATAAAGCATACATCTTTTGAAGATTGGTGCCAAACGGACAGTTCAGATAACAGATTACTTCATAAAGCGACTGATTGTAAATCTTTTTTCTTTATTTTGAGATTACTTGGGAAGTCAATTATATCTATTTTATTTCCGGAGAATTGTGTAACAAAGAGTTTAGTTGACTCTAATTTGGTGGGTGAAAAATCGTCAAGGTATACTTTCCACACATTAAACGTCTTTTCTTGGAAACTGTTGGGATACAATTATAGTCAGCAGTGCCCCACTTGACTTGCATATTTTCTCATTTTATCAGGTTCGAGGGCGTAAACTACATGGTAATAAAATAAAAGTGGAGTTGGTACAAATTCAAGGGCGTCAAGGAATGGCGCTTTTTAATATTCACACGAAGCCGAGTCGGTTTTAAAGTAATATCATAATATATATTTATGATAGTGTTTGTATCATAAAGCTCAACAAGAACATCTCCGTATACGTTAACATCAATTTATAAACGATTTTGGTCTGCAAGACCAGTGATATAGGACATATTGACATTTTTGAAGTTATAGCTCATAGCCCATAGAGCTATTTATTTAAAGGTTAATGCCAACCTTCACATAGCTCCAGTTAAAGTTCTCGGTGACAGTTTAGAAAGAACAGAGTTTGCAGCTCCTATTGTTATTTTTCTTTTCTGGAAGTAGCTGGGGTTTTTAGCAGGCAGTTGTGTATTACGCAATATATCTGAATACTTGACCATTGTCCTCTACATTTATTTGTCACGCCAAATAACAACAAAGTCATTTAGTTTTTGTCTTTCAACGGGAGAACGACTTAATTTGTTTATATATTTTTGCTATAACAAATGCGTAAACTCGCAGTCAAGCAAGAGGATTTGTGGTCAGTGTTAAATGTGCTTTGTCGCCGTGCCAGCTGGCGGGAGGCACGGTGCGGGAAAGGGGAACAATCCATACATTCCTTCCCAATCCTCTGCGTGGGATGGAGATAGTCACGGGCCTACATCTCACACTGTGTGGATAATAAGCTGCAGGCTGGTGCGAAATCTCTCCCGCAATATCGTCTTCTGATTATTTTATACTTCCCTTTACTTTATCTATGTGCTCAGACAAAAGAGGCTGTAACACTAGCTCTTTGTATACGTTAATCGGTTCAAAGGGATTAATTATCCTCGTTAATCTTTTTAACTGAATTACTAATCCTACTTTGTTCAAGCATTTTATAAATTTAACTATACCGCATTATTTAATAGACGTGTTTTAAAATTATTTATTTAAACATTGTAAAGTGTATTGATATATAAAACAGTTAACACAGAATCGCTTGGGCAAGTTGCATAAGTCACTACAGCTGTATTTATGGCAAGTTTTTGATATAAATTACAATGAATTTTTAGAAATAAATTAAAATTGATCTGGTTCAAATTTGTATTGCAACTTTGATAACAGTGTTATGTTAAAGCATGTCAGATTCAAATTTTTTTTAAATTTTATATAATACTACCTCAACATAAAAGTTTGTGTTAAACTTATTGCTTATAACAGAATCCCACTGCTGCTATAATGGTCATTAATGTCGCGGTGTTGTGGCTACATGGTCTCCGGTGTTAGTCCTGTGGTTATTATACTCAGTAGGTGACTTGTAGTATACGTGTTATCTGACTTGTGGTCTGTTAAGAATTTAAGACTATTTCACAGCAATTGGCGACATACGCATGGTTTTCAGTCGATAGATCATGTCGGGCAGGAGTTATCTTACTTGATATGATAACGAGCTACATCCAACCATATGCAGTTACACACCGTCCGTATGAATAAGTTGGTTTCGCTACGTCGTGAAATCTAATAAAATGTAATTTGGTACCGAAATTCTCCGCTCAGTCGATAAGTTACATAGGATTATTCACTTGATTTCACTCATAATCCTCTATAATCATTTACTTAACTTTTTCTTCCGTGTTTATTTTTAAATTTGACTCTGGCGTAGGTTTTGTCACGACTTCTTTATGCAATCTTTATAGATATCCTATACAATATACTTCACACATGTCAAATGTTGTCCTCTATAAATTTTAAAAATGTTTTTAATTCAAGTCTGTTCCTTTCTCTAATTTATGAATACCTCATGTCTCAACGCATATTTAACAATTTCAAATGACAAAACAAATGGCTGAGCAATGTGCGGATGAAGATGTTTTCATGAACCCAAATATCTCATCACAATGAATTGTTTTTTTCTGGAGTTGTAATTATACTCAAAAAGAAAGAGACTAATTTAATACACTATAATAGTTTAATAAGGAATTTCACCAGTGTATATGTATTATAGTGCTACACATCTAAACAATTCTGTGTTTGCATTGAAGACCATTGATGACGCATTAAATATAAGAAACTGCCGGCTAGTTCACGCTTTATACATTTGTCCCGTTTCTCATCAGGACGGCTTAGCTGGAATGTACAGGGCACATTTCTATTATATCGGCTTAACCATTTACCATGATGGCTGTTCCGATCCTGCCATTTATATCCCAACTTTATATATGGAATTCAACAAACTACTGTATTTATACATTTCCATGATATCCACTTCTAAATAAGGACAGTTTTGTTTTGAAGAAACCGAAGTCTGGCACTAAGAAAACAATTATTTGAACTGTCACACGAAAAGTGAATCGGCCCCGTGACCAAAGATAACTAACGTGTTATTGTTTGATCTAAAAGTTACTAAGAAACCCGGGATAAATAAAGGGTTATCATTATTTTCGGTCTTAAAAATACAGTGTATAGCACACATTATGTTTTGTACAATAATTAAACTAGTCTGTGTAATTGACAAAAGTATAAATGCCTTTTGATTATGAGAATACTATAATTCTTACAGCGAACGCGGAAATGGTACTGTGAATCTGTGGAATGTCAGGAGGTGTTTAATGCTTGTCAAATTACTATCATGTGTTTAATACAACAATGATATGTAATTATCTCCAATGTACAAGTAGGCCTACTATTCATGCGACTTGCCTCTAAAGCCCACGGTTGTCCTGTAGAATATAAAACAAAGATGGGCCGCAAACAAAGCTAAGACCACATAATGAATTGGTTCCTGTTAAATCATTGTCTAGAGTTCAAAAAGTGTATGTTGCATAAACGGCACACTAAACAGAAATAACTGGAAACAAAGTGGATTAAAGAGAGGGGAAGACGAAGGTGTACATAACACTGCCCTACATGTTAGTCACTGCATTGTAAAACAGAGTGCAGTAACACCCAATTCTGATGTTTATTGTCTTCATAGGAAGGTTTTATGATTAAAACACACGGGCTGTAAAAGCATGCACATTTAGCACAAGTCTAAACTAGACTTTGGCGAAAGTTTATTCGTGAGGGTATTGTGTGACTTACACAATACATGTGAAGGATTTCTGTGGTCAAATGATAACCGAATAAAAACGTCTGATCGGCTTAGTGAGAAACACACGTAGCTTTATTTATGTGCTTTCTATTTAACAATTTTACCCTACATGCCACACAAAAGACACCACATGCGATGTTATATAGTGGGCCAAGTCCACGTTAAAACACAGGACAAGACAAGACAATGATGACATCCACCGTGACCCAAAGTTCTGAGATACATAGGCCTACATACTTAAAAAAAGTTCAGCAAAATCAGCATAAATATCGGTACAGCTGGACTGGCATTTCAAACACATTACATACTTATATAATATAATATATTATAACCTTTTATGTTCTATACAGGATATGTATATAATTATATAACTCCCAAAATATAATTCTATATATTTTTCCATAAAACTATAAAGAAAAGAAAGGAGATTTACTTGACTCGGTGAAGTGACAAATTATTTGCCCAATGTCGAACAAAAACAATTTAACAATACAAACAATGAAACATTTCCTTCTTTAGCCAGTGTTTAGTTTATTTTTAACCATCATCACGATATAACACCTAGGTATTATTACCTTGACTGGGTCTCAATGTAGAAGAAATACAAACAAGAAATGTAAATAACTCTAGGAATAAAGTACTGGAACTCAAAGCTGCCACAAAAACGATTAAACTGTTCTAAAGTATTGCTTTTTAATTGTACACTGTTTGGATTAACACGATGAAAACATGCGTTTTCTTTAACGAGTTTCTACACTAGCGGAAGTCGACACACACAAGTGTAAAAAATGGAATATTGTTTCTCTTAGATTTAAGTTCTATCAATTTAAGCAGCTTTTTTGTCAATTGTATTTACCCTGGTAAGTTTTGCTTTTCAGGGAAGTCGGTATACCCTTGTGTCAAAAAATAAAGGAATATTAAAATTAAAGCTGTATTTATTTGATAAAGTGTGAACAGCATTGAGTCACGTTTAGTGAAGTGGTAGATCTGTGTGTCTGTCTGGAGAGTGTGTACACGCGCTCTATCCCACTCTATCCCGCGTGATTGCGGTCTTATTGTAGGAAAGTGGTTGTTTGGTTAGGACTGTGGCTTGTAACACGTCGCGGCTGTATTTCAGCAGCTAACCAGAAGTAAGACGCATGTCAAAATATACAACCATAATTATACAGATGTTATAGCTCGAATTCATTTGAATGATGATTGTCTACAAACTTTCGGATGAAAAATCAAAGTATTTTTTATTTAAAATAAATAAAGTTATTCATGATTTGAACGGTTTTTTTTTTCCTTTTTAAAGAAATCTCATTGACTTAATTTGGTAACATGCTGGTATTGTGTTCTGAAATCTTTCAGGGCATAAGTTTGCAGTGCTTTTCTTGGTTATTTTCATTCCTAGTATTAGTTAATTTGACAATTTGTTTTTCTCCAAAAACAGAAGCTTAATTAATTCCTTGATATATGCTATTAAGTGTGCACAAATAGCTCTGCTCCTATTAGAAACCAAAATAAGGAAATACGACGTACCGATGACCTACAACTTGTACTATTTGATAAATTGATCCTTCCAATATACTATACGGGAGTGAAATATGGGGTGTTGCCAATACAGCTGTTATGGAGCGGTTTCATATTAAGTTCCTACGACATAGACTACGTGTTATGGGGAATTAGGGAGATATCCGATTTCGATTACAATTAAAAAACGTATCATTGGTTTCTGGGGACACATTCTACTGAGTAAAGGCCCTCTTTAACTAAGTCATGTTCTTTACAATGTGTGACTATCTGATGTGGATAACAATATATACCAACATAAATGGATTACATTTGTACGCAATATATTTTAAGAAACTGGTCTGAATAACAATTGGCTTTTGCAAGATCCATGGGCTATAAAAGAAACCCAGGCTAAAATAGAACAAATGTTTTAAAGACCAATTTCAACCAATGTTGTTGTGCAGAATGAAGGGTTCTTCAAAAGGAATAACGTATGGAGGATTTAAATCCGAAATATGTTTTGAAAATTATCTTGTACAATTGTCAAATAAAGATCGAATGGCATTCACCAGGTTTAGAACTGGCAATCATAGATTTCCAGTAGAAGTCGGCAGGTAAAATACGCCCATTATAGAACGATTATGTCGAAAGTGTAATCTAAATGCAATTGGAAATGAATACCACTTTCTGCTGGAATGTCCGATATTCAATGAACCCAGAGTCAAATATATAAATAATTATTATATCTACTATCCAATCATGTACAAATTTAATGACTTATGTAGAACAAAGCATTTATCAAAACTGGGGAAGCTTGTACATTTAATCAAATATATACTACTTCATTTAAATACCTTATAACCGGTCTCATTTTCAAAGCAGTACCAAACTTCAAGAATTATAATATTGTAATATTGATTATATTTTCAAACGGTTAATATACCGCCACTCTATTGTTATATTACCAATTTATATTTAATTTTCCTTGAAAATTATCGGAATCATGTTCAGTAACTATGAAATAACCATAATGTTTTCTGTTTATGTCAATTTGTATACACTGCTTATACTCCTTTAATGGGGTCTGGGAGTAATATATAAACTTGAAACTCGACAGTCATGTAGCAAACATGTGCCTATATATATGGCCCCTTGGTCCCAGGTCATGTTACCGCCTTGATCTTCGAGTTTATAACACTATAAATGTCATAATGAAAACGGAAACTAGCAGCCTTTCCTGGAATAATAATATATATGCTATATTGTTAGTTTATTTTACAAAAAGACATGCTTAGTTTTAATGTATAGTTAGGTCCATTTTCATTTTAATAGTTTATATGTTTGGTGTTTTTTGATTTCTCTATTAATAGGTTAAGTGTTTTTTTCTAATATTGCTGAATCTAATTTTAGTACAGACACTTTTCAGGAAGTCTCCTCTTGTGTTTTGATCCTTCTCATTTCAGATATATCACTACTTACCTTAGTGTGTGATACTCTAAATTAGCCACAAATAAAGATTTATCGATTGCTATTATGGCTGGTAATAACCTTTGTCAAAGTTGTTCTATTTTGGTAACATGTTTAAGAAGACAGAAATCGAAGAGGCTGTGATTTTGTGGACGTGAATGTACCTAACACCTCACAAGACCAGTAAATATACAGCTAAATAAAATTGTTGAAATATATTTAGTTACTTCACATACTTCAGTTCCTTGTTTTACGGCTATAGAGATATATTTAAATATATATATTACCATTTCACGGGTATAGAGATAGATAGATTTAAACATTACAGTTTCCAAATGAACTGGGCAATTGTGTATATTTGGTAGATTATTGGAGTTAAGTTTATATTAAACAATATATAATCAATTATTCGGAATGTATATTCATAAATCAAGCATGTGAAATGGTCATATAGAATAATGCGGCGGTATATTCATAAATCAAGCATGTCAAATTGTCATCTACAATAATGCGGCTGTTTATTCCTAAATCAAGCATGTAAAATTGTCATCCAGAATAATGCGACTGTTTATTCATATATCAAGCATGTAAAATTGTCATCTAGAATTATGCGGAAAGGTGACCGGCTTTATATTCCTAAATCAAGCATGTCAAATTGTCATCTAGACTTGTTATGTCGTTTCCTTCTCAAAATATGTATGGTGTATCACGATTGTTCCATTATACTAGACTACAAAGTATTGGCATTTCACGGAAGTTTAAAAACAATTAAAAGCATTGACAATAACATAAACATAGTCAAATAATCTTTACAAATTCTATATTTTATGATGAAATGTGTATAAACTCACTAACGAATTCCATGGATATATTATGGCTCAGAAGATACATACTTTACACGTGTGGTTTGTGTTTGTACGTGATTTAGTTCTACCTTGACATAATAGCCTGTCAATAGGGGGATATTGAATTTCCTGAATTATTCTTTATTACCTATATAGATGAGCGGAGCCACAAAAACCTCTAATTCAAGGCAAACAAGAAAACACTATTTATCAGAACAATAGCCTTTTCTGATTGCTTGAAAAGATTGTCTTCAGGATTCTTCTCAGCTTTCCTCAGTCGAAAATACCACATTTCCGGAAATGGAAACTGCTGGTTTTGTCAATATTCAAGATAAGCAAGAAACTGGTTTCATATGGATAACAACTAATTCTGTATTATTTTGGACACAACGTTTTTAATATTCACTGACTTGTTTAGAGAGTCTTCTGAGTTTACTAGAACAAGACTGTATTTCAAAACTATGTCATAAAGAATTGATTTTAGCATTAACAGTAAACATTGTGCCATCAAACAATCATCTCCATTGATGTTCAACTCGGAGCCTAATATTCTAAACCCATGTCTATGAATATAGACACAAAGTTTAGTCAATGAACTTAAATATTAATTCTTAACATCAGTTAACATAATTATGAGTTAAACTTTCACTTTGCTGCATAGAATAGCCCAGTTTTGTGATCTATGTGCTTTCTACTAGCTTATACAGTTATAAATAAAGGCTAAGCTTACTTCATTTCCTTTCTGTTTTAAAATTAGAATTAGTCGTATGTCTATATTTAGATTCGAATAGACTGTCGAATTGGTAATTTCTTTGAGTTGATGCTTATAAAGTACGTCCAACCAAACAAACTGTTTCCAAATTAGGGTTTTTGGTAACTGTATTATTTGTTTTGGGACAGTTAGTAAGCCTACCATATAAACTGGGCGTTTTGTTAATAACAGTTAGTTTGTGTTTTACAATGGTGAAACGCACCAATGCTTATTTTATGCAGAACCTACATTCACATCGGCACAAGGACAAACTTTCTATGAATGGCCAAATCTGAATACAACTGAATTTAAAATGAATTTCCCAGAAGTGTAATTTACTAGGATGTCAAATGATTGAACTAGTTTTCAAACTTCCAAATATACAAAGTCACAAGGCTGTTAGTCATGGGTACCTATCACGGGGGTTTCCCTTTGTTACACCCGATTCTGGGCGTGTCGGGAAGCCAGGCAACATAGACGTCATCACGTAAAATAGCACCTTATTGATGTCAAATATTGGTGTAGGCGAATGTTTCAATTCAGTCAGTAAATTTGGCCAAATAGCCGATCTTAAGAATGTTACTTTGCTAATTTCATTTCTGGTATAATATTAGATTTAGATGTGTATGTACATTTTGATACTAGGATAAAATAAAACAAAATCTTCAAAATAAATGTGTTGTCACTGGCACAATGTTACGATGAGGGTGTGTTACTTTCAATCCGAAAGTCACCTTTAATCAATTTGGCTCGTGATATTTTGTCTAGTTCTTTGATTAAAATTACATCAATGTCATTTTTAAACGAAAAAAATATAACAAAAATACTAAACCATACGCTCAGCGCATCCACGTCTGATGAGAATGGTCAATTATTATTATTTATTTTAAAACTACTAACTCTCAATGATTAGCCAAAATGTTAAAAGAAACATTGATAAATCTTGAACGAATTGACGAGAACTGCAGTTTCTGAGAAAGCCAAATGGTTTACACATCGAACTCCACATAAACATCAAACTTCCACATTGCAGGTCACAAGACTGTGTGTCGTTCTTAATACGAGAGCTTCGCTGGGTAATCCCCTCTGAGTTATTTATTTATCTAGCTATGTCTTCGTAAATTGTGTGAAACAATGGTGATCACAAGCCAGAACACTTTGTATTTGTTCTGGAAAAATGATTTAAGACCAATTTATTGAACTTTACATTTCGTCACCTTATTTAATTAAAAACAACAACATAGAAATGCTCTTATTAAACACCCAACCATAGGTTAACGTTTGAAACTGTTATGGAGGGAGGAAACTAGAAAAAAACAAAACCCCGATTGCACTAGAGGGTATTAATAAAACTTGAAAAGCTGTGCATGATGGCTTTCAAATAAAATTACCCACAATTTCCAAGGAAGCTCGAAATAAGTGATGCTGCACTAAGACAGTTCGAATCCAACCAGCTCTAACCAATTGTTTAATAGGTAAAAATAAAATTTAGTTAATAACATCATTAACATTTAACTGTATTTAATGAAAACAAAAACCAACTAGCAACCAATTTGCCATGATTTGAACAGGGCCTCTGGTGTGACACAGGCTCTCTTATATGTTCCACCTTGTCACTCTATAGGCACAGGATCACTCAGAGAAATATGCTAGTGGCTTCGAAACTTTCATCATAAAGTTCCCTCTCTAATTTTTAACTTGGATTGAATGTACAAAATCGTACTTGTATCAGCGAAGTAACATAAATTGCCTTTGCATATAGCGATGAAATACTTCCTTTGTTGGATATTTCTTTTTGTTTACATACCATGACTAGCTTTAATACATATAGAAAACACTATTTAATATGGATATTAAATATGTTCTAGTTTTTTTATGAAGACATTCTGCTTGGGAAATGATCTCTCTATTAACTACAATGTTTTAAATGTCAAACTAGCGTATGGGTGTTTCTCTGTTAATTTCGTTTATAGAACATACAGTTAAAATGCGGAAAGAGCAGAATACGTTTACAGGCCATTATAACATGTTTTGTAGGTTAACCTATATATGTAACTTAGATTCTCGGTGTTATTTGTGTATATCCTGATAAGCTGTAGCAGAGAAAACGAAAGTGAGTGTTACTGCTGTAATTCATATGACACAGAGAGCTGTTATTTATCTATCGTAATATAACTATTGTTCTGATCTCTTGACTTATTTGGAAGTTGAAGACATTAATATATTGTTTGTAAAGACATTGTTTTATAGAACGAAATAAGTTTTACCTTTGTATGGAATAAAATAAATTGAAATGGCAGCACCATGATAAACTGGCATATTCTTTCAACAGATTAATGATTTTAAAAATGTGTGCAATTTAGTACTGGAAGCAGACAACGCGAAATAAGGCCCAAGATATGAGTGATTTACCTGAGAGAGTGAGGGCTACAGCAGTCGAGGACCCAGTCAGCATGTTCTCTATGGACACCACCAAGGCAGCCATTATGTTTGCTATCACACCCAACGCCCCTGGTTCGGCATACAGGATGGCGGCAAAGGCCCCTCCTCTGTCATTTTCTTTAGAGGCCCCCATTGTCTCCAGGCTATCGCGGGTCCACGTTAACAACTCGCAGATTATCGGATTTCATGTGCCCAGATAATACTTCTTAAGAAACTAGTCACACGATGCTATCAAGAGCAGATTCGATTCACAACTAGAGAAAAAACAGTTATTGGTGTTTATATGAGAAGAAATGGTTGTGACATAAATAGATGAAACCGGCGGGTGTTGAGTCTCCCGCTGAACTCATGGAAAGATGACAGCTCCAAGCTAACTATCACAGCCAATCAGCACCGACTTAGTTATCATAATTAAATCTAACTAACAAAGTTATGACGTCTTTGGCGATTGTTATCTACGCGTGTTCATCGAACTGTCTTTATAGATTTGTTGTCAATCCGAAATATAAAAATAAATTATTTGTCGAATATATATCAACCGCAAACATTAAACGATGCCAGCTTCAAAATAGAAAACGCCAAAATAGTAGGCGGTAGAATGACACAACAGTCCAAAGGTCTTGACTCAGCGGGGAGTCCCGACTCCCCGTCATGTGAATAGTCTCTCTCCCGGATCAGTCAACACGAGCCAGGCCACATTCATCAGCGGGTGACAGCAAATCTACAGACCTCCAATCAGGAACAAGGATCGACACATCACAGCTTTATCACAAGTCAGGACTTTTCGATCGGACATTTCTGTTTTCAAAGTGAAAGAAATAGTTTAATAATACGAAATTAATTATAGCGCATGCCCGGTGACGACAAAGGAAACTAGTTTCATTTTGTATGAAGAGGAAACTCGGTGGTAAAACAACGTGACTGTATACATTCTTCATCGCTCATTCCGGAGGAGCTAATCAGCACACGTCATTGGTTTTATGGAAAACAATAACTGAGCAAAGCATCAAAAGAATGTTCTCTCTAAATATATTAATACTGACTTCCGTGTTGGGGCTTCAATTGCTTGTTAAGTCCCGCCTTTGCTGATATGGTTGTTAATCCAGCCTGGTGTCAGATTTAGAGGACAACACAAAGAGGAATAACAGGGACATTCGGTACACTTGTTTTTGTTACCTTCGTTTACAACTCTCCTCGATATAGGTGACGACAGACTGGTGCAGCGGTTCACTCAGGGAAGCAATATTCCTAGAAGTTAACAGCGTGAAGAGCCTCCCTAACGGGCGCTAGGTACGTACACTTCATTACTAATCCTGCTTAAACGGTCCACATTCTCCCCTCTAGCGACTCGATCTGAAGACTGATCTTCTTAACGTGTTAATTCAGGGTTCATGTCGATCATAAACTGTCGCCCACGACACAGCAACAGTCTAACTCTCTTTCTTACCTCTCTCTCAACTACCCAATACCTCTGAGAAAATCTTTATCATTTATTCTGTCCAACGGAAAATATACCACTGAACGATATATTTAACACCGAAGAACGGGTTCGTCTGGCCTTGTCTAATACATATCAAGGTTTATCAAGGGTCAACTATCATTATATGTCTTCTTGTGATTCTACATTTTGGTAGAAGACGCACGACCAGACGAGAAAATGGGGGAAATACAACCGGTTACGGCTACCATTGCCACCATATATACGAATTTTTGGGCCTTTGTGTTGATGAGTATATACAGTTTTAGCGAGGATTGGAAAGGGTCCCTAACCAACGCAGACAAACCAGCGGATAAAGTCAATTATGGAACAGCTCTGTTGGCTCTGGGCGTAGCATCGTTAGTTACAGGTAAGATATGAGATTACACGACCTTCTGTAAAGGTGTTTTTATTTCAGCTTATTATTTTAAATGTTTAATGCACAGAAAAAAACATTTTCCAGTAAAAGTAAATTCCATTACTGG
>JAVFBZ010141528.1:0-14822 GCA_032466195.1 Katharina tunicata
AAGAGAGTCCATTCCTCTGCGAAGATACAGTTTGACCAATAAACATTATTTATTTTCCAAGGCTTTTAGATATCAAGAAAAATGTCAGACAAAAAATACATAAAATGTGAGGGGATCAATAAAATATTTTTCGGGTATTGAGTCAGATATTTTGTTGTAGCTCTAGGGCGTGATAACACAAGCCCGCACTCTATCAGTTAACACTAAAACTTGCTTAAAGGTACTATACCGCAGAATTTCGGCCAAAAATCAACTGAACCGGGTGTGCTATATGTTTTCTAGTATGGCCCAAAGTATAAGCTTTCAGAAAATATCAACCTCGAGAATGTGAGATATATTATATTAAATTAAAATAATAATAAAGGCCTAGAAAAAAAAAACCGGTTTAATTCGTTTCAGTTTAACTCATTTTTGGCCGAAATTCTGCGGTATAGTACCTTTAATCCATTATTAACAAATAAATATATTATTCCAGTCAAATTCTAGAAGGCATTACATGATTCGAATCCATACTCCCTAGCCTAGCAACATACGTCAACAATGTTGCCCATCGTCTGTCAACTGGTAACCAATCAATATTGGCCGACACAATTTTTAAAAGCAATCCATTGACAGGCAATACATTTTTAAGGTGTCAGAAGTAAATGGAAGAACAACATTAGCAACGGCCCAGACCACCTGCAGTTTTAACAAATTGTTGGCTTCACAAGAAGGTTGCTCGTGATTTTAAAAACGTTACGTTGCGTGAATAGAACAATTTATTTCATTGTCAGTAAACTTGAAAACATAACGTTGAAAATCGTTCGAACTAATAATTGTTGGAACTTGTTTGCTGAATTACCATACTAAATTACCCTTAAAGAGGAAGGAATCGAAAAAAAACGAAGCCATAGTTAAATTATAGGCCATACTAAGTTGTTGACAAAACGGCTGTTACACTTTTTGTAGGGTTACTCATTTTCCACTGAAGCCACTTCATCTGAACTACTGAAAGTAGAATGTATGGTAGACTTTTCGTGCTACATTCGTTATTTTGTCACTGAAGTAAATGTATATTAAAATGTTGTTGATCAGATATATCAGTTTATTCTGTACGTTTCTACCGTTTCTGATTTGATAGGGTTAAAGTAATTTGTGTTATTTTCAGCTGCAAGAAACACATAAATAAAACATGGTGCAAACAGTCCACCATACAATTTTCTGACGGTAGTTCAGTTGAAATGGCTATCAGAGGAAAATGACAAAATCTGTAATAGCAGAATTGGTAATAACTTGGTAAGGTCAGTAATTAGACGACGACTTTTTTGCTGTTTATTTCCCTTTAAATCATCCATACTTTTTAGAACTAAAAGTTTGTTCAAATGTAAATAACGAGCTTCAACAATAAATAATCAGTAAAAAAAACCCCTTGAATTTCTTTAACTCTCCATGCTTAGATAAAATATTCTCGTTTATACTTGGGGAAATTATATCGCGTGTTGACAGTTTCCTTTATTGCATTCATCTCCAAATGTGACTCCGCTATGAAGAGGTTTTCAGGTATCCTGTAACAGGATACAGGATCATTCATAAGTATACAAGGTAATACATATAAAAAAATACTACCCCATACTGCCTGCCAAGCATCAGGAAACATTCCCTGAAAGCTGTTACAGTCATGACTCATAGAAAAGTATGCATTTTCTGGTCCTTGAGTTTGAGCGAGCGTTTGATAAAGGACGAACGCACCAGAGTTTGTAACAGGACACACGCGTAGATTTAGACGGACAGACGTCTTCATTGGTCTACCATTGGAGTGTTGCTTTACTCAATTTTGATACATTTAGGTATAACTATAATTGGGTTAAAATCATAATTTTTGTAAATAAGATTATTGTTTTCAGTCGCACGATAGCCTTTACAGGCCCATAACTCATTCGACACTAACTTGAAAACGTTGTTGTCGCTATTATCGTATTGCAATTAGTGTTACTGAAAAATATCATGTGCTAAGCGCTTTAGGGATTTTCTTAGTTAATTTGTATGTCTTTTGTGTTTAATTTATTGGGGAAATCAGTTGTCACGATATTGCGTGATAAATTGCATTGCACGAAGATGGCACTTGTGTGGCTTCCACTTCAAGGTCCAAAGCACATTTCTGTGGTTGAAATGACTTTCTTGTTTGGCTTCGTCCTTTGTTAGTAAGTTCTTCTTGACGTGATACGACATAAATATGTTCTCTAATTGCTATTTGATTATTATTGCAGAGGTATCAAAACAGCACAAATTTGTAATTTTTTTATGAACCGTAAGAGTTCTTTCACAGACTTCAAATACATTATTTCTGGAAACAGCCTTATTTTGATCGTGTGGCCAATTGTGTATTCTGGTATGTGTAATTTACTTCGCAGGCGAGCTATCAAAACAAAATTCGCTTAGTGTGTCCACTGCGTCGATCGAATAAATTCGCCGGCGAATCTTTCGGCCGAATTATACTGGCGAATAAAATTCGGTGTCCTGGTTTAAATGTCGTGCGTGCTCTTTCACAGACTTCTATAATGGAGGGGGTTGGGGTTGTCAATTGGTGGTTTAAATTTCGTGTGGTGTCTGGAGTGAAATAACCTTAAGTACCACGTAACGCCGCAATTAAAGAAAAAAGCAAACTATTAATGTCAATTGGTGCCTTTGTAACAAGAAATCTACCATGAATAGAATGTTAAGTAAAGCTTTTATGGTGATTAGCTTACAATTTTTTAACAGCTAAACGCAACCCAATAATCCTGCACCAACTTTTCAGTCAGATTTCGCAAAGGTTTTAAAAAAATGTGTTCTTTAAAATAGACTGGGATACGTAAGAAAGTCGAGTGAAGTACGTTTGCCTTATCACGCGTACAGTTCAAGGTCTTTGGTAAATACCCTATGTTGTCTTATTTGTTGTCAATGGCTTAGATGGTTGTTTCCGTCACTCATTTGTCTAACACGCCATGGAAATACCAGAGTTAATTTAGCTAAACAATTAAGTCGATTGATTCCTGGAGGAGACAAGACGTAGCCGTTCTCCCGTAAACGACCGAAAGTTTGTCAAGACAGTCGCTGAAAAAATGTGGTGCTATGTAGTCGAATATACTTGTCTATGGTGATAATAATTTATTATGAGCAACGTTCAATCTCATTCCAGAGATAGTTTTCAAGAGTTAAATTTGAAAAGATTTGAAAACGATCTCTGGAATGAGATAGCAACGTGGTGCATTATAAATTAAGAAGTTGTTATCCATACAAACTCTCCTTTCATCTTATGTTTATCTAATTTCTAAATGCCACTTAAAGAAGCTATACATGTTTGTGTAATGGTAAGTTTCTGAATAGCCTATATGACAATAAAGATCAGTGGTCTGTGCGAGTTTTAGATTACCTGGAATTTGCATATCACCTGTTATCTACTTTTGGATGAAAGTGTATGGTAATGATTTAAAGTTTAATACCCTATAATAATATCACATTTGTATAGATATAACAACGTAGTTTTATCCTTCTGCGATAAAATGTACCTACATTTGCAGTTAATCATCTAAAGGATCTTGAGGAAAAATAAGTAGATGGCATTTTGATCATGGTGTGTTTATGTATATCCCTTTTGATCTCAGATAAAATTTTCTTTGAACTGTTATCTTAAGGCATTTCAATAAATCGGCCAGAACTGGACTGTGAAGAATTTCTTGGGCTAAAAATTGAAAACCGGAAAGAAATAAGCTGGATATATCCCTGGTTAACATGGTACAGACTGCTTGGGTTAGTCAGATGTAGAAATGTTTATATTCAGTACCGCCCTTAATTACTCTCCGTGGATAAACTTTTATGAAATAAATTACTGATATCCTGTCCACGAGGTCACTGGATTAACAATTAACCACCAAACCACCCTATTTTTATACATGTGTTTCTAAGAATAAGTTCGATTCCCTCTGTGGACACTACGTCTGTAAGGAAAGTTTACCGGTGGCTGCGGAGATGGCGAGGTGGTTTTTACGTTGTTTCCTACCGGGTTTCCACTAAACAAAAGTCGTCATATAAGAGAAATACTCTTGAATACAACATTAAAGACTAATCGAATAAATAAATAAATATTTTCATCACAGGTAAGGAAGAAAAAAGTCTTTGATTATATTAGTCTCCCCAAACGAGAATCCCCAAAAGCGAGTGGTGTGTCTATGTTAAGAATCGTACTCGATCGCACTTCTCTTCCGTCGCGAAATTTGGTGGGAAAAGGTGGCACAGGTTTGTAAACATTATACCCAGCGATTCTCGACGAAGACGGAGACGGTTCCTCATATAAACAGAGAAAGCGACATCCCCGGTGTGTACTAAACTTGGCCAGTTTCGAATGACACCATCTTTCTCAACACCTCTTGTTCATAAGTAGATTATCTCAAACTGCTTGACAAGCTTTGGTTTCAAGGGATTCCCTTTCGCTTCTGGCCGATTAAAACACAACATTACTTTAAATTCACTTAAGTTTACGTCTGAGGCGACTGACAAATGCAGTTCAGCTAGTACTATTTAAAAAAAAAGATGACCTGTAATTTATGTGATTATTGTATTTTTATTTTAAGTGGGAGCTACCCGGTTACATAACTGGCTTTTTTCCCAACATAAATGTTTGCGTCGGATTGCTTAAATTACAGTAACCACTTGTGGGAGTTATCTTTGTAAGCCGAGTCAACCGACTAAGCTGAACATGAAGTTGACCTGTACTGCAGTTATATGTATGAGTCTATCTCGGTTGTCAACCTGACATGCTTCAACCATCAGTCCTTCCTACGGTTATATTTGACAACTTTTTACAAAGCATCATTTACAATTCAGTTACTTGCCTTCACTACAAAAGCCATTTAATCGTATGAGCCATCGATTAAATGGGAATTATTATGAGTATTACTGATGTTCATCGCTCACTTTGTCTGAACATAAATATATATTTTTATGAACATAAACTTCATTCATGCATGTTGGGTGAAGACTACTAAATGCCTTTATGCAAAAAGATGGCTCTAATGAGTGTAATATTGAAGATATATTCCACAAATAAATGAAACAAGAAACTGCCTGGTATTAGTTTTTGGCATGGTTGTAAACCGTTCCTTTTAAAGTTTAGCAGATATATTTATATGGTCCATTGTTGGCAGATAAAATACAAGCTGAAGATGAGAGGATGTTAGATCTAGCTCTGATATACGAGGAGACTACCAACGTTTGTCATGAAATAAGATATCACATTTTTCACGCCCACAATTTACGTCACGTTTTGTTCTATACCAAGCGAGTCCTTTATTGTCAAAGGATGCAGGACAAATGAATAACGTAGACGACAAAATGAACAATGGAATTTTCAACTCAAGGTCTACTTTAATATCAGAAAGTACAAAATTATAAGAGTTAGGTCATTAGGGACTATACGAATAATATATACCCTTAAACCTCAAAAAATTTGACCCAAAGGGCACAGTTTTTAAGCAATTTAGTGTATTTATAAACGTGGGGTTGGAACTGAAAGATCTATTTTCCAGTACTTTTAAGTCTGAAAATTTGTTAAGTAGTAAATGGGTCGAATTTGTTGAGGATTAAGATTAGCGGAGAGCATGGAGGGAGAAAGAAAAAGGCGCTCTGGTATAAATTGGCCAACGTAAACGAGATAGAGAATTAATCCGTGACAGCGACAACTATGAACTACCAAAGATTCTGTTTGATGTCGATGAGCCCGTGGAAAAGGAAAGCTAAAATTGAAAACCCTAGCTAAAAGTAATTCAATTTCCGTTTGAATTAAACTGATAAAATCAATATATTTTTTAACATCACTCCCCTATCGATCGTTCGAAAAACAGATAAAGGCGAAGAATGACAGAGAATTCGTGACCTGTAGCCTTTTACTTTGGCCTACTGGACTTATCGAGGGTCGTGCAATCTGATCACGCGAGATCTCCTATGTATGACGACGACAAGATAAATCTCAGAGGCCTAGTGGAGACATTTTGAAAACGGTCAGGTAATGTCAGGTGATCCATATAGCACTTCTCATACATTTCCCGATTTTTCCTCCTATAAACAATTATCTCGTTTTTTGACATAATTCCCCGTCAAAATTATAGAAAAATTATATGTCAATCTGTGAAACCCAAAATCAGATGGAAAACACGTCCCCACTATCGTGTCCACCGCCCATAGTGGGCCTATATCTGGGGTGATTTGTTGTCTCTGTACACCAGTGGAGCACTCTCCAATAATAACGCCAAGTCTCACCAGAGAAAGGTGCGGTTTGAGATAACGTTTCACCTTGGACGGGGAGGACGGGAGGGTTTGCCAGAGGTCACATCTGATTATTTTTGCTTGATTCCAGACAATGCAGTGATGGAATATATGTTCAATGTCACATTTCAAAATATACTAAAATTGAACAGTATTATCATTGAAAAAAAATCTTGTGTTAAAATCTCTTGCTTGTTTGAATTTGAATACATGTTTAATTATTTCTACGCCTCTAGAATAAAATATCTTATTGCCGGATTGAGCAATAATTCAATTCCCATGATCGTTTTCTCGAGAGCATTCTTCGCAGAAAAGTTAGCTGTAAAGGAAGCTGTAGAAGTAGTGGTGTTTCCTCAACACAATCCGTTAAATAGATCAAATTTCCGAGGAACTATGTTGTACGGCTTTGCTTTGTTATCACCGATATTAAGCTTTTCTTTGTAAACCGAAGCTTTAATTCGAGGAATCACTTCGAAAAATGTCACAAATCAGATATGTCGTATCATAACACACTTTATCCCTGAAAGCAGTTTAGGTCCAGGTTTTAGGCGAAATTAAATTCATGTGTTCAATTGAATCGCTTTATTGTTGGACTACTTCTTTTCATGATTATTTATCGTTTTCCGGTCTTCTTTCAAATTGATCTGAATGGCATTGTGTGGCCTATTATCGAGAAAACCCAAGAGAAAGACATCCACTGAAAAACCGAACTGTTTCTGGCCACGACTGCAGCGTTATAAGTTGGAATACAATTATCACTTAAACTTCCGGTTTGTTAGGGAAAATAGTTCTTAAAATAAAACTTTCCTTATTTTGTTTTTTTCGCTTAGGGTCTTTGGTAAACTTTGTGGTATTGATACAGAGCCTATGGGCAGAGGTGTAAGGTGAACGTGATATTAAAGCCTAAATTGGTCACAGTTGGTGTATGAAGCTTGTCGAGGGAGGTATTATTCGGGTTGATTCAATTTGAAGTCTATAAAAGGCAGAACATATTAGACAAAATCGTGAAGCAGTACCATCTAATCAGCTATAACCTTACTCGATACAAGATGCACATAGCGATAACTCAGCCTAGGTGAACAACAAGATGGACAGTAAATACCTTATAGTCAAGGACTCGACGGTAGGGAGAATGATTTGCTTCTCTATTTAAGAATGTGCTGTATCATCATTTCATTTAAATTATTTCGGAAGTTACATTAGTTTCTGCCATCAACTCCAGATTAATTGAATGATTGTTTGTTTACGCTAACTGAAAGAGTAATTCATTTGTCGGACAGTGGTGTGCTCAATCTGGTCTCGCGAGATATCCTATGTATGGCGGGATAGATCTCGTGGGGATATGTTTTCCGCCTGATTTCACGGTTCAAAGATTCACCTATTAGTTCTATAATCTTGACTGGGAATCATCCCCAAAATGTATCTAGTATACGAGACAATTGTCTATATGTCGAAACTCGTTAGAACATGTGAATCGTATGACACATTCAACTTAAGTGTGTCGTTTTGAAAATGACTCCACGAGGCCTCGAAGATGTATCTTGTCTTCGTCGTGCATACGAGATCTCGCGTGATCAGTTTGCGGTGTGATAAGGCAGTAAAAAGAGAATGAACACAATCAGCAAGCGAGAGTTTTTATTCTCTGTTTGAAAAATAATTTTACGCTTAAATATACATAGAGCTGACTATCTACGCTTAGCCAGGGGGTGGTGTTTGGGGAAATATTGTCTAAAAACAATGTAGAAATGTTTATCCTGCGCACGTATCGAACTGATGCACGTCACTGTCAGTCCCGTTGTTCCACAACACTGGTCTAACATTTAGGCCCCAGACAGCGCTTAGGCTATAAACATATCAAATCGCAAAATGGTAATACAAAATACAGTTCTCCTACATACGATACCTGTGGATTACAAAAGGTGTCGCCTCTGACTAAGGGCAGTTTGTTTCCAGATTATATTCATGCTGTCATAGTTAGCACTGGGGGAATATTCTCTTTCCACCAGCGATAATACTTAATTGACTTCACATGTTGACCCCCCCTACTTATTTAAGTAAATATGTAAAAGTTTCTAACACAATTTAGTGTCGGGGTAAGGAATTCTTTTTTTGGATTTTCTAACTTTATCTTGTCATTCTGACACTATTGTTTAAAATTGAGGAATTGCTCGGCTCGTGGATGTATATTGTAGTATAAAGCATCGCCTTGGTTTGTTTTCTCCACCAAGTGTTCTCCATACGCGTTGTTCCATCGAAATGGGCTGACACAAAATCTGCGACAGGGTATTTTATTGTAGTTATTGGCAAAGCGTCGCCTGTGTGAATCTATTTGTTTTATCAGCCAGCCTCCCCCTGGAGAATTCGGTTCACACCACCAGTAACAATTTAGTTATTTGCTTTCTCTCTTATTTTATATTGATATCTCGTGTGGTCAATAGAACATACTACTGATGTTAATACAGATATAACCTTATCTATCGGCAGCTATATTGGCATGGTAATATCTACTATATTTACATGACAATCTGTGTGGATACATTAAGATACAACCCAGTGTGAAAGCTGTTGAATATGTTTTAATGAAAAGAAACATTTCTTTAGCTCGTCTATTTCGTAAGCAAAGAATAATGAACTACATGTATAGCTATATATATATATCGTTTTATTTTACCTTCTTCTCATTGCCGAAGAAATATACAGTCAAATTAATTCTTTGTCATTATTTATATTTGCACAAACACGGCCTCCATCGTCCGCGCAATGATGTTTTCGAACAGACTATGGGACGAAAATAAAAAAAAAACAATATGCCGGGTTTTTATATTTTGTATGTCAACTATTGAAATCAAATTTGTCTTGATGAGCTTCGTAAGCCTAAGACAAATAAAGCATGGAATTACTATTCCATAGTGGTGAAAGAATGACCTAAGCCAGGATGTTTAGCGTACCCTCCAATGAACGTCATAATTATTTTAGTACCCCGAAGAGTCAATACGTTGGCAAAAGTATGAATAAAAAAACCGTCTGGTATTTTTAGCGACAAATTGATCTTGATCGTATTTTGCTGTGTACTTACGTAACACGAATGTCCTACTTGTGTCGCGTGTACAATATGTGACGTCATTGGCGCATTGCTAAGTTCGCATAATTAGGTGCATGCACAACTTAATACGAAACTTTATGAGATAGCAATTGACCAATCGGATTGCAAACAAATACTCTAAGGGGTAATACTGAGGGTTGTCAGTTCGATTGGACACTAGCGTGACAACCTGCAATTTATTTTAACAAAAGTCAGTTGTAACTGAGAAAAATGAAACGTTACAAAAAATAAAACGAATCGAAGATACTGGTATTGGTCACTTTCTCACATTGGTCCCTGTCTGAATGGATAACACACTGAGCAAAATGACGACTGATCGTAGCCACTGGCATTGCTGGATATTAAGATCGTACAACCTCAAGCTGAACTAGAACGCACCGGTAATCGCATTTAAAGGAGACTTATGTGGAGAGTAACAAAACAATGACAAAAACATCCTAATAATCTGAATAATGAAGCCATGCATAATTCGTCTAGAACTAATGGTTAACGTGTCCTGAGAAAACAGGTCCTCCTCTATGCCGGAACTAAACTCTTCGTAGTTTTTGACTAACCTATTAAGGCCATTTGCAATTTGAACTTTCTTTAGAGCTGACACATGGTACGAAATATGATCCATGTATATGCCAGTAGTTCCACAAACCAGTTTTGAGTAACAGAATAAGAGACAGTCCGAACAATGACGTCATGTTGGTATAGATAATATCTGGTATAGATAATACCAACATGACTTCCTTGTTCGGAGTGGTATAGATAATACCAACATGACTTCCTTGTTCGGAGTTTCTATGATTCTGTAGATTAATATCGAGATGTAATTCTATCCATGATAACTAGTTGACAGAAGGTTCACTATTGGACATGGCAACGCTTTAACTGACATTTTGATGTTTTTTGCAGCAGTAGGTTGCAACAGTAAGCTGTTTGGATAAATATCCAATACATGTTTGCAATGCCAATTTTTTTTTTATATAAATCTGACAAATGTTATGTTACTTAGATTGAATATATAAATCTTTCTCTGGATTACTTAAAGCGGGGGAAAATGCCTAACATATAAAACAAAAAATAAAATTCATGTGATTGTTATTCTGTAACAATATTGTTCATGTCCCAGCACGTGAGTGATGTGGTTAATTGGAGCTTTTACCCATTCGAAGCGCGGTGATTGGATGTGGGCTTCCTTGTATCGTGGTGCTCTTTAAGCTAAGGGGCACCAGGACGTTGGTTTCTTGTGGTGTCTTCTTTATCGTCGTGTAAATGCTCCTCGGTGCCGTGTGTTTTCCAGTGTCGTTTATGGTGATTATTCACCCTTTGGGCTGGAAGTAAAATAACCCTAAGCACGGCGTTAAACTCCAATCCACCAAACACCACACAAACCAAACTCATATTACTCTTTTAGAAAATAAAGCATTTCTATGTATTACTTCGCGCCAACATTCATGAATAGCCATGCAAATACTGCACTGATTTGGTACAGACGGATGGTAACTCGGTAACAAGTTAGACAATCAATGTTATAATCCAATCCTGAGCAATGGAGCAATTGATGTGAGTGTTAAACATATCCAACCTAAAACTTATTATATAAGAAACAACCATCCAATTTGGCGTGCCTTTGATTTAAACCACCGCCTAGCAGTTTTGAATCTGATGTATATTTCAATCAAAATATTATCACGATTTGTTAACCTCGGTACTGAGGTAAAATCGTTTGTTAACGACTTTGTATATAATTCACAATGCTTTTTTAATTGCAATGACGGCGTGCCAGCCCAATGTGTACAGGAAACCATCCTATTCAATGATGCTGGCACCTTCTGTGTAAGTCTGGATTATAAGTGTATGGTGCCAAATACTTGTCTTTATCTGGTCAACTGTATAATGTCAAATTCAAATAAATGACTAAACAGACGCCATTCAGATGGATTTAACGGTGTAAAAAATAACGTTTCAAGTTATAGAAGAACATTCAGTGATTGTTTAGACCTTTCAAGAGATATTTAGGGAAAATACCAGAAAGACAGACTGAAACAGTATACATACACCATCTCTCTCACATAGCTCCAAAGTACAAAGGTCACTGAGATCGACGTAAATTTAATAGCCACAATAGAATAGTCCTCAATTATAATATGAGCGATTATTGATGTCTCACGCGATGAACCATCCAAATTAACTAAATTCGTTTGGCTATCCCATGCTACTGGGCATTAGATCAAAACCATATACGGTCAGGATATAGTCAAAGTGGAGATCAAACTACTTCATAAATAGTACAGTGAATGACCGGAAGCGAGAAGACTGTATAACTATTAAACGCATCGAAAACTACCATGTCATGCTATTTCAACCATAAATGTATGGGGCCATTAATAGCCCTTTGGCTTAGGGTAGTATGTCACCGGCTTACATGAATACTGCTCCGCTTAGCACTGGTGGGACATATTCGTTCCAACAGAGCTATGACTTAAAGGGAGTGCACATTATTTTGTTGTGGTCTTATGCTGCTTACTGCTATGAAGAACCTTTACACACGGCGTCAAACAACATTCAATTTCTACCTCTGCAATGTTGAAAGCGAAAGTACAAACTGCTGCAGGAGTAGGTAATGCTTCACCATACTACACGCGCATCTCATGTGTTGTTCATTCAAAATAGTTGCCCATTTTGAGATTGTATAAAAACTCTGTGCTTTCGTATTGTTTTCAGATGGTTGCACATTAGATGGAAGTGAACAGCTTGAAGCGTCACAGTTAAGTGCAGCGTGTATTTTAATAGGTCTGCCGTTTAAATGTCGTAGGGACTCGTATCTTGAAACGGAATGGGGAACCCTAGAAATGAGAAGGAAAAAAGCTAAGCTTAAAATATTGTACTTATTAAATCAAGGTGAAACCTCTCCATATCTACAACCTACTACCCCTCGGGTTAGGACCATCCCACCAGATAACTTTAGAAATAATGAACAGTATATAGTACCAAGAGTTAGACTTAATATATATAGAAATTATTTCACTCCTCCGTACTACGAGAGTGGAACAGTCTTGAACAAATGGATGAACCAATCTTGACAGACAAAATATTCCAAACAATTGGAAGATATGTAGATGAAACAGAACGATTTGAATTATAGACCCTGTGACAACTGGTGTTATTTGGTCAGATGCATTTCCGCGGAGCATTAAATAACTTTTTTTTCTCTCTCTAATATTTTCCCGCCTATGAGAAAATCAGTGCTTTACAACGTTGTTGTTCTTTGTTTATCTATTATCTTTGCCACACACTGCACTGTTGTTGTAGTACTACATCAATTCGTGTAAATTTAATTTGCTGTTAATTTTTGTTATTATAATCTTGTACTGTATACAGGGAGAAGGGCTTGTAAGCTGCTAGAGCTTGTCCTTAATCCCTATTGATCATCTGATATCAATGAAAATAAGTTAAATACAAATTGGTTTCAGAGAAAAACAAATTGCAGCAGACAAACCTTAGAGCAATTATCTAAAAGCGACAGCGGATAGACTTGATATGAGTTGCGAACTATTACCATAATAAACCATAACGCTAGACTTTGATCATCCTTCGGTTTAACCAGTCAGTAATATCAATATATATGGTGACAAAACACTTATCATACGTGTATCCAGATCAATCTTATCGACATTACGTTAGTTGAATCGCTTAATTGTTAAGCTTCTTCTTTTGGCGGTTGTTTACCGCTTTCCAGACTCTGTTGGTAAAAGGGCTCCTGGTAAAGTGAAAAGCATTTCTATGATTGCTCTAAGCGGCTCGGAAGTTTAGACTCCATGAACGAGTATAGTAGTTTGGGAAAGTTTCAGAAAAGGGAAAATGTTGTCAAAGGAAACAGCCGAATGTTTAATGAATCGCCTGAAGAGAGTCGGTTTGGATTCAGTTCAGTGATTTAATAAGCAATCCGTTGACTGAGCGGCATGTGCCAGAGGATATGCTGGTCAAAAATTCTTTAAACCTCGAGTGTTCGATTGGATCCATCGGAAATAGGGCAGTAATTATCCAGTTATTTAGTGGCACATACTGTATGCCTTCGCAGCATATTCACTTCCTGTCATGCGCTTGGTCCAATTATAATACAACCGTATGGGTGTTGTTGGTTTTTTTTCATGTGCTTGTACAGCGCGTGCAAGGCAAATCTGGGTAAGTGTAAGCATGTCACACCAAATCATGATGACGTTTAGAAAAAAAACGCATCGAAGTGGGAATTTGAAACTTTTCCGGCGACATTTTTTACCATTCCTGGGTTTCCTTCTGGAAGTGCTTTTTTCTTCGCATATCAAACATGCTTTTTACTAACGCTTGTATCTTACCTTACCAGGTGACTAAATTACTCTGTTGTCTTTCGTTATTTTTTTAAATCGTTTGATTGTGCCATGTTTCAATACATGATGGCAATATACACCTATACGTTTTAAACTCCTTCATAAATATGCACTTGGTGTTTAAATTGAAGCGTGTTTGTTTAAAGTTGACTGATATGACGAACAGTTGTTAGCAGTGAATCCCGAGATAAAAGTTTTACTAAATATAGATAGAACAATAAATCGATTGCTCATTTCAGTCGCCTATATATCCCTGTAGCAATTGGGCCCTCTAATAGCCAACTGAAAATATTTTTGGACTTTTGAGATATTTTGTAATCAGTAGAAGGAATGGGAATTGAAATTCCGATCGGGAAATTGTACCATATTGAAATTGTAACTGGGTTACTCGAACATTCTACAAAGATTCTCTATACCGATTGACAATATGCCAGTCTACAAAAACGTCCAACGAAATTTTGCTAATATTTGGTCAACCGAAGGAATAGCCAATGATATGGTGGTTATTTTCTATAGAATACCAGAATATCGTATTTTTGCTTACGTAGAATGACTTGGCTATATCATCATTTAATAACAGTATCTATGTCAATTTGACAGTTAAGTAGTTGGAAGGTGGCCTTGCTTGAGTAGACTGATCAGGTATATAGGTATATATTTTCTCTGATCTTTGGGAAGCTTTAATTGGAAGTCATATCCCATGGCTATTTTATTTGGACCAATACTGCATCAATACCAATTTAATGACTAGAAATGGGAAAACTGGAGAAAATTAGCTTGTGTGTTCTAGATTTATCCAAGAGCTAAATGTTTTAAAGGTAAATGAGACCTGGATATATTAATATTCATTGATCTTCCTCATCTACTCTCCGTCGACTGAGCCTGTATGCTACTATTAACGGCATCATATCCGCCAAGTCACCACAGCCTCAGACATTGAAGGATCAAGCCAGTTCTTTGCTCATGTCCTGTGAGTGTGTTATCATAGTGTGTCGTTCACCATTAACTCCCTGCAATAATGCACTAACCAACATAAAGGGAAGGTTGTGATTCGTCCTATGTGTTGCAACCATTAGTGTAGAAAT
>JAVFBZ010141539.1:0-21257 GCA_032466195.1 Katharina tunicata
TTTGACAGTTTTAAGCTGAGGGTCCATAGTCCAACATTTCGTGACTTCAGTTTATTTAAATACACTGATATTTGTTTATTACTTGTTTTCATTTCTAAACGATTTCTTAACATATGGCCTTTCAATATATAATACCAATCTGTCATGTAAACAGATCAATGGTCGAATAGGCTACCTCAAGGTGCACCCCAGGTGAGGTGAAACTAGTCCCGGCAAAATGGCTGCCTAAGCGGCACAAATGACACAAAATAATAACTTTAAGAATCACCCTCCTAAGTAGACCTAATAATTATTTAAAAAACAAAATAGTCTTCTTTGTAGACCAGAAATCAGAGAATCTTTTAACATATGTTTCAGTTCTTAAAGTTGCCAAGAATTGGACTTCTACTGACAGCCGTGTGATCTATTGTTTCAGTAAGTAATACTTTAATTAATTAATGAACTCACTTACAGGTATGATGTTTGAATTCAGCATTTCTTTGGGAAGATTTTGGTGTATGATATGAGTGCTAAATAAGTGTGCAATGCACTAAACTAGACCAGGCTTTAAATTTACACTAACATTTTTTGGTCGGTTTGGCACCACCTTAACTCCATGTTTGCCTCGATTCAAATGTCGCGGCATTTGGTTAAAGCCTTTGCCAGTGTATATATAGCACATATAAGTGTTAAAACCGAAGGCAAAAAAATGATTTTGTCTCAGTCTTATAGAGATAACCCTGCCATAATTCAAATTAAACGTTAAGAGGGCTGGCCATTTTCACTCATAATTTATGTGTCAACAAAGCCTTCGATTTTGCTGTGGTGAATGACCTTATATGGAACGAATCAGCGTTTTGAATCTTGTACGGGGTGGGGATAATAACCGTTGATTTGTAGTAAGGTCGGTACACCAAAGCCTGACCCAGACGTGACCGCAAATTGACACATCCTCGTGAAAGTAGCGCACAAAGCTGAAGGATGTACTAATTAAGATGGCGTGTATTTATCCCAAAGTTCAGTCTGCATTGAAAAGCTAGATGGTACTTAGTGGTTACAAAAAGATGTCGCAGTTGCATTGATGGGAAGTGGATTAGACTACAATATCTGTTTGCCTGACTGTTGTATAGTCTAATCACCTTCCTCCGCGATGTTTGAATCGTGGCAAACATGCCGGAGTTAAAATTGAACCGTCGGCTAGCGAGGATAAAAAGCGACGTACATCTTGTACATCTTGAATGGCGAAGAAAGCCTCTAGTATAAAACTCGGACGTGCATAGTATAGTATCGCTGTTTTAATCTTCATTTCAAAGGTTGTACTTGAACAATTCTGTGAGCTTCCACCAGGTCTAATCTTGTGGTGTTTAGGGGTCATAAAAAAAGATTATGTTAGGTGAAAGTCGATTTTCCTCTGATAGTGGTTATCAAATGTTTTACTAAGTTGCCCCCATCTTAATTTCTTGATGAAATTGCAAATGACAAATGCTGTTACAATGACATTATTCTTTATTCTTATCCCAATGAATCACCTGCATGTTTAAAGCTTAAGATACGCTACCTGATAAATGCTTTCATCTCTGAATCCCTCTCACTTTTAAAAGTTCCTGACATGAAAATATTTCGGTAATCCTGAAACAGAGATTTGATTACAAAATGATGATTTGAATTGCTCGGCAATATTTCATTATTTATCATCAGAAAATCTAACAGTTACCTGTACAGATGTCAATATAAGTAACCAGCGACTTTCTGAAGACAGCAAATTGAAGAGGTTGAATAAATATAGCATCATTTTTTAACATAACATTTTTTTTTTCGACAAGAACTTACCGCCACTGATATACATAGAAGCTCTACATTGGTTTTGGAACTGACCGTCGCCTGACGAACTCCCTTTTTGATGACTGCTAATTCCTAACAAAGAAATAAATAATTTCTAACAGTTACGAGAACACAGCAAATGTGTAATAGCAATAACGGAAATTTACCAGCGATGTGTATATTTTTTTACATCTTATTTCCAATAAATAATGAGGGTTACAAATCATGCAATAAATGAAGAACGTTTATAAAAGCTTTTGAAGTGCCTGTGTGCATTTCAATTCATTTAAATTGAAAGATGTTTGAACAATTTAAACAACCTGGTTCGATCGACAGATTTCCAATACCAATTATTTCAACTTACCCCAAAACTCATGCCTTGTTGTAAAAACACCAATATCTGAAAGTCGTGGGTTCTTTTGTCAAACTTCGAAACAACAACTGAAATAAAAATGAAAAATTAAACGTAACTTCAACTTACTAAAGTTTTGTACTATGAACGTCTTAATGATTAATGTATATACAAACCAAACATAATGAATAAGGTTTTTAATTTTGCAGTAGGCCTAATGAAATTAATATTTAAAAAAGAACTGTAAGATGGAAATAATATGACAGTGATAGGCTATGAAGATGCTGAACAGAGTTCTTATAAAAAGAGCAGCGAAGGCAAGCTATTGTTCATATGTAAATTATTCATATAAAATATTTAATGGCTGACCTGTTCCAGAAAGGATGAAATAGAATGACCTTGGAGGGTGGCCTTGCCGAATGATAGCTCTTTTCGGACCAAATCTGACAATTATAGAAATGTACATGAAAACAAAGAACCAAAAGAAGCATGCACGTTTCAGAATGTGTGGATAGAGACATGACATAACTTGAACATTTTATGTAGCTGAACTCATCAAACAAATCTCAAATTTACAGGAACAAACCCGACTAATTTGTACAATAGGTAAATAACAACAGAGCATGACTTACGTCTCATACCAGCCCACTTGACATAGCCTTCTTTGTATTGTCCGGGGATAGTCTTTGAAGGACTGAATACTTTTAAGTGCGACCATAAGCTGTCAAATAAAATATATAGAAAGTTAACTCACACGATAATGCTCATTCATCGGGCAAAACATTATTCACTCAAATTGTAGATGTCCGAAAAACGTTAGTTAGATTAGATAGGTTTCTATCTGAATGTTTACTTAAATCAACATACATAGGTTATAAATATAAACATCCAATAATTCTATTTTTCGAGAAAATTGTAAACCCTAACGCGGTTATAAATATATATGCCTACTCTTTATTATCTGGTCCTACACATATTATAGACCTCATACTGAAAGTTAACAGCCTCCATGAGTGAAATACGGAAGTGTTAAACTCACATGATCTATGTCTTTGTCGGTTCTCTCTGAAAGTCGTGTTTGTAAAATCCTCTTGGTTTCGACAGATGCCTGTCCCTGTAACATGTCAATGTGATGATATGGTATTACAAACAACGGCTTAACTGTATATGTTTCGAATGCATGCGCTGCGAAATACTATTTAAACCTAAAGAAAGTTAAACTAATAAACAAAATTGGTTTTGGTCGTTTTGAATACATGGTGATACTTATTTTCGTCGCCGCCTAGATGTAGAGTTCTGTACATCGTTATAGGACCACTACGTAGTCCGTATATAATAATACAGAACAGCCCTGAACAAATATGTGTAATTTTAAGTTTTTGCACTTACCGATTTTAACTTGTCCTATTACGTGATTTCCAATTCTGTTTGGAAGTGTTAAACTCTGTGAGATATTTATTGTATTTAAAATGACCACCTCGCGCATTGGTAACATTTAAAAAGTAAGTTTATTTGTCAACGAGAGTAGCAAAATAGCGGCCAAATAAGAAAATCTCCCTCAATAACTCGTATTTTGTTTTGAAATTAATGTCACGGAGCAAGTTTTTGACACTCAAGAATTTTTGACTCACTTCGAATATACTATTTTGACAAAACCATGCAAATAATTGAAGAAAATTGACAAAAGGCATTGTATGAACACGGTAAGGGCAAGTTATGTGTCCGCATCGCCCTGTACGATGCAGAAATTACCATGATATAGCAGCATTGCACAGTTCTGTAGCTAATCGCCACCATGTAGTTGACATATTCAATCTGACAATGATACTTATACGTAACATGCATAAAGGTATAACAACACTAAAATTTTATAATCCTACATGAAACTTTTTAAAAATCGTGTAGATAATTATTTTGGTGATAATTGACTTGCAAATATCTTAAAAATATACCTCATTTTTGCGTAGCTATAAAATGTCACATAAACTATAAATACCTGGGGAGTGAATTTCTACAAATACTGGCAAGATTACGAATGCGTCATTACCTCTTTGTTGGCTTTAAACTGTGATGGATCAAAAACTAGTCCGTCCTTATCAATGGCTGTCTCAAACTCCTGACTGTACTGAGATACGGAGAGAAATTCATTCCGAACTGATTCCAGGCTGCAAACAGTCAATGGTGCACATAGAGTGAAATCCGAATTTTCATTCAAGTAAAGGTTGGACGTTAAGCACTGGCAAAGCTAAGCCACAGTACCATCGTTTATTATGGTTACTGAGAACATTTGTGTTACTTCTTTATCATATTTAAAAAAAAGTATGTTGCATGCATGTTTATTTTATATAAATATCGGTATATGAAAAGAAACATGTGCATGAATCTTATTGTATTTGGAGGTCAGTTTCAACTTCCTGGGGACTTAATGATGATAAAGCTATGGGAGAAAGTTTGATTCTGAGACGTGTCTTGTCTATTTCGCTCAAATAGTAAATAGAATCACGTTTATGTTTTATCTAAAATCAATTGCCTCTATGTAGAACAAACCCAAAGGCATGGACATCATATCTTTTACCTTTCATAACTTGTCTTACACATCCGGACACAGAGAACGGCTAACTTGCTGTAACGGCGAAACAGTTCACCTGGAGGAAGTCTCGGCTGAAAATGTTCATTGAAAGTGACAGAACTTGAGGTAATAAACAGTAATTATTTGTTCATATTTAAACCATATTGATAAATACCGCATGATCTTTAATTGTCGTTTTGTTGATCCTATATTATTAGTTTGCTTTTTTATCATTTGCTTTAGAAATGTAAAGACCTTCTGGATAAGGGCGGATTGTTTCTAGTTTACACAGATTGTTTTATACTTGGCATTAGAGGAACATATATCTTTTCGAAAGAGCTCACAATATCAGAGTCCTCACATTGTTCTGGTTAGGAGTGCTGTTTGTTAGAATATACACACCAGTTATTTTTTGTCACGGTTACATGTATATAGGCCTACCTTTTTGTTTTTGGTGTGATGTCGCCATTTTGCCAGGCTGATGAGAGGACGTGTTCCCGCCACTGTCATATTGGCATGGTGACGGCGTCTCATTGCACCTATAGCTTTGTGGAATACCTGATTCTACAGCAGGACAACATAATACGAATTTACAGAGTGCATTTAAAAAAAAAAAATGCAGACAGTTTCAAAGAATTTGTTCATTCAGGAAGGCGTTTAGAACCATAACCTGTTCTATATGCCCTAAATAGGAGTCGCAATACTTGTATGTACATGCATGTGTTCTCTGTTATTTAAACAAAATGGCCACATATGTCACTTCGTGTCCACTTGTGATAGATAAATTTGTCTGACAATAGTGTTGCGATTTAATCCAATCATAGGCCTACTCTACAATGTTTTATCAATACCTGAATCAAAATGGATATAAATGTCACTTCTATCAACACAGATATCCCTATATCTATCAACACAGATATCCCTATATCTATCAACACAGATATCACAAATTTGTATACCAGGACGAGCCAGCACATTAACAAAATATAAAATTATATATTTATCACAAATCGCCAAACGTGATGTATCCCATGGAAGGTTGGCATTAATATTTAGGAAATATAAAACTATGGAGCCTTCTTAAATTTAACGTTGGATAAAGAAGAGCATACAATTGTATAGCCTAGCTACTTACCCCGACTAGTTTTGAAAAAGAGAATTGTTTGCTGGTTGTGGTTCTCCTTGGGAAGGTTTGAGAAAGGAAGCCCGTGTCTCCATCCCATGTCTGCCCCCTGCTGTTCATCGAGTCAGTGTCTACCAACTTACGAACACTTTTCCGCACCTTACTCATTATCCCTTGAATACATCCAAGATAATATATTTTGTGAGGTACGTAGATTGTCACAGATCACATACCCGATGCAAGGCTTTTGGTACGATACATTAAATGATATAGCACACGAAATTACAATTCGTTCAGGACTAAATCAACTTGCCTTGATGTCTTAGACTGGAGGGTTACATGAACGAATTCCATGTTTAAATAACAGCTACCTCTAATTCCTCGTCAAGCTAACCACTATATTGGTTTATTTCAATGACTTATTGAAATTAACCAAAATAGACCGTTTGTCCCATGGTGAAACCTCGCGTGTTTGTGCTCATTTACAACACATGTGATTATTATATGCTTTGTGTAGGTGGCATTCCACATTTATCAGCGCTGGGTATCTATGAGGATATGGTAATTTGTGCCGGTAGCTATTGTGGGTTTGTCTGTGACCCGGGTCACCTGACCGGGTGATCATTTTATCACCATTTATATTCAGTGTTAATCACAACATATTCCACATATATATGCAGCAATGCTATAATTGATGCTATAAAAGTTGTATGAATGTGATGCCCATTCACTGCACTTCATCTAGTGTTGAATAAGTATTAACATCAGTAAAGAATACTATAGGTGTATAACAAGAGATTAACATTTTAATAACACTAAAGGATCAATTTTCAAATGTATGAATTAAATATAAGCATGCTTTACGTTAGATTGACAATCAAATCCACGGAATATTTATTTATTTACTTAACTTATTTACTATCATGGCAAAATTTACAGGTCATGCTAGCAATGTAGGCGCTTAATATGACAGGCCAAATTGTCATTTAATAAGAAATTAAAGATATCTCTAATTTGATTAGAGATAGCTCTAAATAATTAGAGACATCTCTAATTCAATTACAGATATCTCTAATTATCACTTCCGGTAAATTTGTTTTAAAAAGGAATGCTCCTTGTCCTTCTTAACGACCACGACATGTCCAATCTCCATGCAGCTTTGCATACCATAACGCTATCAATGCATCTCTGCAATAGACTGAAAAGTAAATTTTTGGGGTCGTACAGTAAGTACAACATAAATAAATTTGTATATGTTTTATTTTTTTATTTTTCGTTAATTAAATCGAAAGGAAAGGAAGTATTCATCTTGGTAACATTCACTATTTCCAATCATGACCTACGAGTATCAGCTTTTATCAGCACTTACTGGACAAACTTAAATGTAAGACTTGCAGAATTATCATCGAATATATATTTTTGCAAGTTTAATGTTCTGAAGGTTTTGTGACAGGCGTAAAAGTGGATTAACTGGATTAACAAGGAACGATAAGTTTGAGTGGAGATTTGATGTCGGCCATGCCTGAGTGTTTAAATCCCAGGCCTCGTGATATCTCGGTATATTTGGCACCATTTCGTTTTGAATTAGAGATATATCTAGTTCCCTCGAATTCGAGGGTATTAGTGATATCTCCAATTGTGTATTTAATGATAATTCTCACCCGCTAACCTGGCTTGTAGGTGTTTGGTAGTAATAAAATGCTATTAAAAATTTACCAGTTTGCGTGTTTATTATTGTGCGACACACACACGATAAATAAATTGGTTTTATTCAAATAAAATAGAATTTGTCCCTACCTCATTATATTATAGATATACACTTTAATAAGTTAGGGACAAATTCAATGGTCTTTAACAAAACCGATTTCTTTACTTTTTTTTTCATTTTTCACGATTGTGTGTGTGTAATAAACACGCAAATTGGTAAATTGTTTATAACATATTTTATTTATTATCCAACACTTACAAGCCAGGTGACCGTGTTTCTCAGTAAAGCAATTGATATCACCAAGGCATTTGTGGACAAAAAATAAATATCTGCTGAAAATTTGGCGTTGACAGAGAGTCCAAGTGAGTAGGGAGGTATTGCCCAATCCCTCTTTTACGGTCGCCTTTGTCACCCTGTATGCTAATATTTACATCATTAGGACATGTACATTATACTTTCGCCAAACGTTGCTGATCGTGTTTAAGTGTTATTTTATTTAAGAAATAATCTCCTCAAAATAGTTATATTGAAGATTTATAGCTTAACATTATAGTGCATGCCGATAGGCAATAAATGTATCATTAGCCTACAGGCTGTTAACTTGTTGGTAGCTTTTTGACAGTGCATGCATGGGGGTTATCTATGTCGCCATTAAGTTCCAAGAAATAATGTATGTTAAGTCATTGCATGATAATTTCCCTATAATAAAATGAACTTGTTAATTTCGGTAACCAACACACAGGTCTTACCTTGACATGCCATCAGAAAAAGTTATGGGCTAATATAACATATTTATCTTCACAATTTACATGTTACATGTATTGCCTTTTCTCGAGATGCGCCTTTAGGTTATCCAAAACAACTCGAGATTCAGGTCTAACTAGAAACTTGTCTCTGAAAATTGATCTAGAACATGAGATAATTTATCGACTTTATTTAGTCGATATCCCTGTGCCAGTGTAATTACTCTTGACAAAACATATATACTACAGAGGCTTATTTCGAATCCGATAATAAGCCCCAGAAAAACTTAAAAATAGGTTCACTTGTAAAAAATCTCCCTGTAAAATAATGACCAAACCACTGTTAGCAGTTCGTGATTGCCAAACGTTATTTGACAGTTAACCCTTTTTTCTCTCATTCACAGTGGCCTTGTAATTAAACAGATATTCAGTAGACCTAGATTTAGAACGAAATAGGCCCATATACGTTTGCGGAATATAGGTTGGATAGGGCCTACACCTTTTAGGATAGTCTAGGAATCGCATTTACAGTTTAAACAAAGCACACGGAAGTCATCAATGTACAAAAGAAATTATACATCAGTGGACCCAGTTTTTTTTTTACCAGTGTAATTTTTTTTTAACGTCATGTTCTGTCATGCCTATATATATAGGCTATGACGACAGTGTTTTCCAACAGGCGACAGAAATGGAAAGTCACTTCAAGTATTATCTCTGTTGGAAAGATAACGTTTCTCCAATGGGAAGTATGACATGAATGTTAACCCGACACAAACATATAGGCCTCTGTATCTAGCCAACTGGAAGTAAAGCTTAGGATAGACCACCCGGCATATTCCGGCCTACTCAGCAGTCCATGTTGATGTAGGCCCTATGTTATGTATGCTGCATAACAACGACAGTTCGGCCTACTGAATTGCCAGCATTATTAAAGATCATGCTGAGTATTGATATAACTATTATTTACTTTGCAAAGTAAAATATTGTTGTTATGACGTTTCCTCAATATCCATCAAGCAGATTTAAAATTATAAAAACTTAATGAAAATGAGCTAACTCCTCAGCTAAACAGTCTGAGGTTAACTAGTAATCTATTCTTATATTATATTTTCCGTGACGGAAAAGAAAAAAAACAATTAGCAATTGAAACTGGAATAGGAACAACTGTCCAGACAGAAATTTAAAGAAAGAAGTTGATTAAAGTTAGTGACTCTAGAAATCTTTTATGAGGTCTCGACAGATGTGGGTCCAATATATTTATACAGATTGAGCGAGCACTCTCGCTTGCACCAAAAGACCCTCTAAATTTGAAAACGAGGCTTACATCCGTTTGCCTTGGAGACAGTAACTTTCGTTAGTTGTTGTGAAAGTTGTTGATAAACTAGAATAAATGATTATGGATGCAGACGACAAAAAAGGGAACGAAAACGACAAGAGAATTCATACTTATCCTTTAATTCGGGTATTTAATTTTCGCTTCTAAAATTTGATGGATGAATGCGTTTGTTTCACACAAAGTTATATTGTTTTTTTCAAAGCCACGACTTGCTTACATACATGTACTACTTAATCAATAGTGTATGAATAAGTTGGAGATAAAAATACATTGGCAACGGTGGAAATTATCTATTATTTTTTACTATTTATAAATTGTTAGTAACGCTTGTATTCTGTAATGTTCTATTTTAGATCTTTACTCAAATTCGAACACTTTAATAACAGGCCACTTCATGTGTTAGGTTTGGTGATACCTGGAAATGGCGTGTGTATTTGGTGGCAGGGGCCAACTCGTAGCATGATTGTATACCCCCATGAGACAGAGATGTGAGAAATGGGGACATTTTGATATATGCAAAAACAGATGAAATAAACTGTGTGTGTTTTTCAGTGATTTTTATCATAACCAACAATGACCAAGAAGCTTTAGTACCTTTTATTTAACCTAATAATGCTGGTCGTTAGTGTGGTAGCAAGCACAGCCAGGGGCTCGGATCATGAAGATTTATATACGTGCTGTGTTGTAGTAGATAGTATATATGGGCCTGAGTATTTGTCATAGTACCTAAGACAAAGATATATGCATTGTGGAACAGCCATGTACTGTACATGTATCTACATGTAGGCCTACTGGAACACACATTGTATATTTTTGTATAAATGTAGAAAAAGAAAATTGCATTTGCCTCCACCAGGACTTGAACTACGGTCTTTGGCTAGCAGGGCCAGTGCTCTTACTGACTGAGCTACAGTGTTACTGTACAAGCAGACTTGGAAATTAAGCAAACTCTACAGCCCTTATCAGTTACAATACAATTTATTTTGTCTTAATCAGCATCATAATCACTATGTACATGGTAACAGGTTCTCTATTAAAACACAGATCCACATTCACACAACCTAGTGGGCCTGTAGGGCAACTTGTGCAACAAAGTTTAAAGCGACAATTTTAAAAGCTTCATTTTAATTTCACTATTCGACTGGATGCTCTCCTAAGACGGATGGCCGGGGCCATAGAACCTCGCACACCTCGGGTCTCGAGACCACCTCTTTATTATCTGACCTCAAATTAACTGCGTTCTGAGAGGAACCTAACACTTGTCATTTTTAAGTGGCATTTACATGCTGGTTGTTCAATAACATAAGTAAACTTTTCAAAACAATGCGAGTACCAAAACAGAAATGTCGTCTTAAAATCAATGTCAGAAGTTTAGAATCCATAAGTAGTTTAATGTATTATTGAACACGGCTTAAAATCGAATCCCCATGTCGACCTAATGTATATAAGAAAAGTTGTTCATTGGTTGCAGTTTTCCACCATACACTGGCAACACAAAGTCATCATATAAGTGAAATACCATTAAGTATGATGTTCACCAATCATATTAATAAACATATTCCTTACTGTCGCATACCACATTAAGTCACAGGGCACAATTAATTGTATTGCCAGTTGCCTCTCCGTTTGGCTCTAAGAACACCAGAGCAATAAGCTCAACTATCAGACATTGATGTAGACAGCCGTCTGATAGGCCAGCATTAAGCATTCTAAATCTAATACATTAACATGTAACTGGAGTAACAGATGAGAAAAAGTGTTTTCAAAATGAAATAAAGATTTCTTGACTAAACACATATAAAAAAACATTTTCTTTAGCTCTAAAGTGGCCGTTCTAATGCCTGTACTGTGTATATTAATTAAGTTACTTTGCAGTTCTTTTTTGCTAATATTCCATTCAATATTTGTGATTGCATTAAGCTATGTTACTGTAGCAGTAGATGTTATACGAAGACGATCATATGTGACTGGAAAGGAGCAATTATTGGTTGAGATATCATATTACAACACATTCAGACATTCGCTTTTGCCCGCACACAAATTTACATATCGCTAGTTTCAAAATTGGCGATAAGCCTGTAAGACTATAAAGGAAACTTATTGCGAGAAAAAGAAATTCTACTGTTATACTATTTTACTAGTTTCCCAAACAGTTTTCCATATGTTTAATGGTTGTCTTTTTCTGATTTTCTGACATCAGCGTTCTATCCAGAACATTTTCTTGAGTCCTTATTTGATTTTTGGTGAACAAAACTTTAAGGACGACAAAGCATGTTGACAATTAACATGCAAAAGATTGTAGCAATGTCCAGGCAACAGCTGATTTTTGTATTTATTTTCGAGTCCCTGTACAATGCCGGAATGGGGATAATTTGTTTATGAAATTACATTTTAGTAATAAATCATTTGACTTTTAAGAGAATTCTTGTCATTCTCACAGCCACAGTGAGACCATGTATAGAACACTGGACATGTAGTGCTTAAATGTGTCACTTTACTACATGTATACCGTATATTGTGTCTCCAAGTTTCTGAGCCCTTCTAACTATTGACTGCGCCGTTGAATCATGTCACATATGGGCATCCTCATATTAACAAAGTATGACCAGTACCGTAACCGCAGCTACATATACAACGTAACCGCAGATACAAGTATGTATGTTAATGCATCAATCCTCACTCTCTGGTATGTTTGTTCAGATGGTGTTATCGATATTGCATCCGCGGGTATTAAAGTCAAGACTCAACATTTTGTATATTACATTCAACAATCGCCATTTTCCATCACATTTCTGTTAGTTTCTGACAATAATTATAGTTTTCTTTTATTTTCATAATTTTGAATATTTAAACATACGGTCTTGAAATGTTGTCGGACTAACAAGTCTCAATCCCAGGATTTCAGGGCATGTCTTGTTCTAGAACCATCAGGTCAGTCTCCGTCTTGCAGGTATCGACTACACCTGTCCTCAGATAACTATGTCACTGCAACCAGCCAGTCCATAGTAATGAGGGGCTGCTCAAACGGTTACATAAGCCTATCCAACTCTCATAAATGCAATTCATGAGGTCTGGTCTAACTTCGCTGAACTTGGCTTTTATTTCAAATGTCTAGATATTAAATTCTTTGATTAACATTTTTAGTTTTACCCAAAAATAAGACCACCCCAAGTCACTGAAAAATTTCCCATATGATTGTCATTAAGTGAGCGTAACATTGGCACAAGATGATTCAACCAACAATGTAGACACAGGAATAGGCCAACTCCTGAATAATAGATAGAACACTTTTCAGGTTTAGTTAGATCGACCTGTCAAAATATCCAGCAGAGTGGACACTAGTCGCAGTGGCGTTCAGTTAACTTATACAAGATATAGATCAATTACTTGAACCTCCAAATATAATTTGTATTAATTAATAAACTTTGGTGTGTTGTAGCACTCTGACATGACAGAGGACATGAGAACTGAGACCATGGAATTATGTGTTACAGCATGTGAGAAGTTCTCAACAAACAATGAGGTGAGTAGCTTACATGGACATAATTGATAGTTTGGTTGAGTGGCATTTAGAATTTGTGAATGGCATAGAACATTAGACTTCTATGGATGGCAACTTCTGTTAATTGCATGGAGGTACTAAGTAGATTGTCAATCGTATTGATCAAATATTTGAACAAACAAGAATATCTAACATAGATGGGTTACTTGTTTTACAAGTTGATACAATAACATTTGTATGGCTTAATAACTGTGTCCGTGAGTTTGGAAAAATTAAAGGGTGAATCAAGATACTTGGATTCTTTATAAAAATCATCTGGTTGTCAACTTAGTTATGCTTGTCATTAAAGTGATTTAAAACGAATATGCCATTAAATCATTTAACAACAAATACGACTAACCTGGTCACCAGGTACATATACATGTACATGTAGCTTGTGGAGGCCATTTAAACTTGAGATTGTGGTAGCCCCTGGTCTGGATAGAACATAGAATTCAGAGTTCTGACTATCCAAATGTCAATGTATTTAGATATTTGTTTTGAGTTTCAATATCTTTTAGTAAATTGAGTTTGAACGGTGAGCTCATAGAATGTATTTAATTCAATTTTTGATATGGGGTACTTTTCTGACTAAGTTGATGCTTTACAATTGGCAGCTAAATCCGACATACATCTATCCTTGGACCCATAGATGGCAATGTTTGGCTTATTTTCAGAATTAAATTAAATTTTGCAGTTTACATTTTCTAAAGTAAATTTGACTGTTTTCCGTTTGTTCGAGAAAACAAAAAGTGTAGTTTGCAAATCACAATTACATGATCATTTTTTGTTTTGATTACAGTCTGCGTCTAAACTGATAAAAGAAACCATGGATAAAAAGTTTGGTGCATCTTGGCATGTTGTTGTGGGAGAGGGATATGGCTATGAAGTTACTCATGAACTTAAGAACATGTTATACATGTTTTTTGGAGGAAACCTAGCTATTGTAGTTTGGAAGTGTTGCTAGTACCATTTGAGGATTTGTTGTATTTTGGTGCCACAGACTGACACAAGCAGAGATGTTCACAGTTTAAAAACACTGAAGCCAAACTTATCTGTTTTTGAATATATTTACATATAGATACAGTATATAACTAGGAGTTGAATCACATTTACATCTGGTTGTGGTAAATTGATGCATCACTTTATATTTTTGTAACAGATTCAAACACTTCTGTTACTTGATTTGAAAATGTGATGCTGATCAGCCAATGGAGTCTCTACACAATTTCTTCTAATTTTACATGTGATCCTTTGATTGTACAATACATGTTCAATGATTGTTTATGTCATTTCTTATCATTATATAGAAAAATTAAGGTCTTTGACTGTGTGACAAAAATAAGCTTTACATATAAATTGCAATTAGGCCCTATGTATTTTTATACATATATATATATATGCCAGTGTCACGGTGATTACTCTTGATAAAAATATATACATATACAAAAATATATATATATGTGTTAAGTATTTTAACATTTCTGAGAAATTTCATGAAATATGGTACTCTTAAGTTTTGTATTTGTTAAAATTGTTATCTCATTTGTTCACTTGCTGTTTTAGGAACATTTTTATGTAATCACCTAGTGCATGTGGTACAACTATGCCAAATTAATACTTTTTTATGTTCATTACTTTTTCTTCTCAGCATTCGTCAAGCGGCATCAATGTAAATACTCAAGTTCACTGCTGACAATCTAGTATCATCGGGTAATTTTAGATATTATTATTTAAATATTACATTTATTTGTACATGTAGATGGTCAAAATGTAATTAATGTTGCCAACTGAATTCGTCAAGTTATCTTTTGCCATTTTACTTTTATATAATTAACAAAACCTTGTTCTGTCCTGTATTTTAAAAACCTCCTTCAGTTTTATGGTAAGTTAGTGTTATATGTAATAATTGGACCATTTTCTGCAGGTTTGAACAAATTAACCTCTTTAAAAAAAATGTTACAAGGGTGATAAAATCTTTTAGATAATTAAATTTTCTATGCAAACTTGTTATTAATATTACAATAATGTAACAGTTTTATGTAGTAAGGCCAAATTTTTTATATACTGTATTTTATACCACTTTTCATGTATATCACTTTTAACGTTTGTGTCCATAGAAAGTTTTATCCAAATTTAACTATTTGGCGTACTTGCTCAGTAAAAATAAAGTTGAGTGAATTATTAAGTTTGGCAAAAATAAAGCAGCACATAAATATTTATTTATTGCTTCAGTGACATCAATTACCTACTTGTATTGGTATCAATTTACAGGTGACCAGTACATAATTGGTGATATGGATAGTACCTATCTTCTGCATGAAGGAAAATCACAGAGTTAGTAGACAAGCGTACAGGACTGGTGTTAACAGGGTTTTCAAAAATTTGGATTGTGTTTATTTTTAGCTTGTCGTAATAGGAGTGAAGGAAAGGTATTGTAGAGAGAGAGAGTATGTCGGTGTCCAGTTAACGTGTTATGTTAAACTAGTTCCTTTCATATCATATAGGCTTACTGTAGAGGGTATGGTTTTTGGTTTAGCTCACAGAGACACAGGTTAATGTTTATTGTTGAGTTGATTTTGCTGGGTTCAAGTTGAAGACACTGTTGAGGTTAATCTTTTCTGTAGAAGAGATTCTAACTTTATTGTTGAGGTTAAGCTTTTTCGTTCAGGGGTATAAGATTTTCAGTAATTGGTTTTTATTCTTGAGCTTACAGGTACACATGTTAAGGATGTTTTAAAGCAAAGTAGCAACTCCGAAAAAAGATAGGGAATTCATGTTCGGAGTTGTTACTTTGCTTTATAACATAAAGGATCTCAGTGGAATGTGCAATGTGTTAGTTGAATTTTAATAGTAAAGTTTTTTAAAATTTGAAATTTGAAATTTCTAACATTTTAATTTTATTTTTATATACTGTAGGAGATCCCCAACATACATTGTGCGAGATGACATACTGTTGTTTATGTGTTCACATTTTTTAAATTAAAAAAAATATAAATTTTTAAAAAAATTTACAGTTAAATTTAATTTCTTTATTATTTAAGGCTAAGCTGAGTTAAGGGGCATCAGGAAGTTAATTTGCTGTGGCGACCTGTAAGTGTATTGTGACGTCTGTGTTGTCAGCGTCATTTTTGGTGGTTTACTGTACTGATTGGGCCGGAACACTGCATATAAGTGAAATAACATTAGGTACACCGCAAAACCCCTATCAAACAAACAAATTTAAGGCTAAGTGTTTTGTAAATTTTGCTATTTTATATTTATGGAATCCTTAAGCTGTTGGAGTTCTTTGAACCCCTTGTTATATATTTATTTGTACTGCATCTCGCAGATACACTTCGGTGATATATCCATGACATTTCAATTCTTACCCATGAATTAATTATGCACATTGAGGAACAGCTCAATTTTTTATCAATGTGGGCTGTTTGTGGCATCAGAAAGAGGTGTCGTGTTTTGTGTAGTCATCTGTTGATAAATTTTCCTGGACTTTAACTGCATTTCAATTACCAGGGATATATTCCGAACTACTAGTTTATATCACATACGCACCAAATTTTTTTAAAACAAATTCTGATTGCCTCGATTTTAACAAGTGTTGAAATTCGTTCATATATCAGTTACGTTGAAATTAAAAAAAATATTAAATTGGTATAAGGCTTGTATGATCCAGGAAAATTCCTGCTTTTATTCGAATTCAACGCAAAGAGGGCCGGACATTTTTCCTCCTGTATCACCAAAGCTTTTTCCCCTGATCCATTGAATGATGACCTTATATCTAACGGGTCAACATTTTGAATCTTGTAAGGGTCGGGTTTATAACCGTTAATTGTGTGAATGCAGGTACCTCATGCGAGTTTTAGATCAAAATTATTACTTAGATTAAAAGGTAAATTACACTTAATACTAGTGAAAAAACTTATTTGATATTCTTACAACAAATAATTAATAAATTGGTTTCCGTAAGCTTGTTTCAAGCCGATAACTTTCACTTCTTGAGAAAAATATCTAATATTCATGTTATTCTGTGAAAACACAAAGTACATGATTTTGAGGTGTGTATGTATCTTTAACCTTAACTTACTTACGATCCTTTTGAGGTTCTTCAGCGCCCAACTGAACTTATCCAACCATGCATAGGGAGGTGTTATTTAAAAAGTTGACAAAAAGTAATGACAGATGTTTTGAAAGTACTGTTCATTTATTACGAATAGATGTAAATTTAAGCTCATTGTTTAAATATATGTGAAACAGTAACTTCTATTTCCATAACCTTTACTAGAATTGAAAACTTTTATGTGGTTAATTAACATGTACCTGGTTAATGGTTTTGTCATACTGAAGGGTATTCCACTAAGGCACATGTAACTTGTTGCAGGAAAATAAAGAGTTAACCTTTCTAAAAACACTAAATAGGTTGAGAAATGAAGAACTTCCTTGACATAACACTTCTCACCAGGTTGTCAGACTTCCACCACCTGAGCTGCATCTGTAGCCATATATGAGAAAGAAAAACCTTCATAAAAACTCTTGATGGTCAACAACTTTTTGAGTTCAGAAAAAAAGCCTGCTGTGTCCTGGGAAAAGCTTTACTTACAACAGTCATCAAGGAATTGATAGTTAAAAGGGCTTGTTAATTTGATATAGATGTAACCATAGTGGCATACTAAATTTACAGCTCACTGATGTAAAGATGCCTTTTAAACAAACCAATTACAATCTTGTTCACCAAATTTTGAATATTCATGTTTTTTGTATTTTCAATATCTATCATCAGTTGAACGAACAAGAACCACATGGTTCAACGTTTGAACGAGAATCCATAAAAATGCTATTTGATTAAATTTGTATTTCACAAAGTTTTGTTAAAAAGTAAAAACAAAATAATGTATATATAACAATCATTGTGTCTGGTACTCTGACTTTTATATGTCAGAGCAGTCCATTATGAAGGCTGTATTGTGGTCAATGATCGTTTTAGAGCTGGTGGTGCAAAGTCTAAGGGGGTCTTCTTTTCCTGGTCAATAAAATGACAAAAAAGATATCAGATATTTATTACTTCCACCGATAATCATAACATATATATAAAACATAAGTAGAAGGAAAGGTTTTTTGACTGAATATGTCAGCTGTATTATATGCCACTTACATAATAAGGCCTAAACTTCAGGCAATATGAGTTGCAAATCTTGTATACTGGATCAAATATATCAGATGTAAATACTTAAAGCGTTTGGGACACATAGCCTGGATAGCCACACAAAATTTAGTTAAGTATTTACCACAGTTAATAATGTGCAACCAGCTAAAAGACCTTTAAGTTCTTTAAGCACAAAGGTGTATAACGGACAAATTCTTCAGAGTATCTTTAAGCTCACAAGAAAAACCCAGTTGTTTTCCGTTTTAAGCCATGTCTATTAAATCTTACCTTGTTTTCCACACTGATTTGAGCACCGTTTTCTACTAACAATTTTGCTACCTGTGATCTCTCCTCTTCACAGGCAAGGTGTCTACAGTTAGAACAAGACAAAAAACAATGTGATATTGCTTGACAATATGCCTCCCCCCAAAACCCACACACTAGGCCTATATACGGAGGAGAACGTTGTGTACATATGAATTTCAATATGTGTTAAATGGTCGCCAAAATAGGAGTTTCAAAGTGATACTTAAAATTGTGCCTGAGATACTGTAACTTCTCTCACATAAGGTTCAGTTACGAATAGCAACCAAGATGCGGCCCAGACAAGCTTCCTGGATAAACTGTTAGAATTGCCAGCATGAAAACAGATTGATTGCTAGGTGTTAAAAATCATACTCAAGAGTATTTCACTTGGAGGCAGTGTATCCTAACATTAAACAGTGATAACACAACTAAAAACAGTCTGTTGGAAATATAATTTCCCGAGTGCCAAGTATAGGAGCATGAATGTGGGCTCAATACATACTGCCAAAAGTCCATTCCTCAAACTGCCCTGTGTAATGAACTGGACCTTGACCCTACGACTTCAAACTTTGAACTTGTAAAAGACATTCTCAAGATTATAGACACAACTGTGAAGGGACAAATCATTACAGCAATGACAAACTTTTCTATTGTATTAATATAATAGGCATGTGTGGCAGTTTTATATTAATTAACCTTGGGGTAAGCCACTAGAGTGATGACAATTGCCACAAGAAAACGTGTATACATACAGTAGTTACAAACAAAAATTTAAATAATCTATATAGTAACAGTGACCTTGACCATAATTTGCTAGGCGTCTGAAACTTGAACTTGTTTGAGAGATTTTCTAGCTTAATTGTATAAACTTAAAAAAGTCTGTACAAAATCGGTAAAAAAATTTAAGGGCCACAACCATGACCGGAAAATGATAAAATTTATATTTATAGGAACAGTTACCTTTACCTTTGACCTAGGTGACTGAAACTTGAACTTGGTTGAGAGATTTTCGTGCTTTATCGTTGTATTAAGTCTGGTCACAATTGATAGAAAAATGAAGGCTCTACAGTGATGACAAAAAAGCAAACAGACAGAAGGACGAACAAAGGCCATACCATAATACTTCCTATTCAGGATGTATAAAAAAGGAGAAAATGATAGTGTCACTATGTGTGAAAAGGGCAGATGTCTGCCAGAATTAGAGTCATCACAGCTCATAACTATAAACTATAAGCAGGGTTAGTCACATGAAAATTATATATTACTCTTGACAAAAATATATAAAACAAAAGAAATAGAAAGAGAAACTCACAAAGGAGTGTTTCCTGCCTTGTCTTGATAATTAATATCTGTGTTGTAAGATAGCAAGAGTTTAACCATCTTTACATGACCTTTGGAGGCAGCTCTATGTAATGGTGTATTATTGACCCAGTCTGCTATGTTAGCATCGGCACCATTCTCCAACAGCATCTCTGCTATCTGAACATGTACAAAACAGATTTGCTATAATAATGCTCATCAACGGCCAGTGTCTAATAAGAGAGATCTGACAGACTCGAGATATTGACCCAAAGAAAGTGGTATGGATTCAGATTAACCAAAAGTAGCAATGGGCTACCCACATGCTTTAATTTTTTTCAAAAACCGTAGAGAGTAAGAGAGAATCCAATGCTTTTGTTTATTGTTCAATACCTGCATGAATTATAATACTAATGATAATATTAATAAAAATAAAATAATTTGAATTTCCAACAAACCCTGTGAATTAAAATTTAAAAAAGATGTAGTAACTGTACCTGAAACCTGTCTTTAGATGCAGCATAATGAAGAGGACACTGTCCTGTGGAATTGACAGCATTCACTTGGGCTCCCTTTGCAATAAGTTCAGAAACAATTTGAGTTCTTCCAGCAGACACGGCAATCATCAGTGGAGTCCAGTTTGCTTCATCTCTTCCATCGACAGCCACTTGCAAGCCTAATATGAATTGAACAATTTCTGTTTGACCAGCAGACGCAGCCCAGTGTAACACAGTTCTACCTGACTGAAGACAAAATGATGTTTATTACAAGTTAAACAAGAGCTCAACTGAGTCGCAATATACGCCTGGAGAAAATGCATGTTGTGACAGGATGCAAAACAGGACATCACCAGATCACAACAAATGGGATTCCTGATGCCCTTTAGCTTCGAGAGCACCAGGAAGCCATTGCCAATCACCCACATGCTAATTTGAACATTGATTTATAAAATATTTGTAAAATGACAACAACAAATAAATGAAAAAAATTAATAGAATACAACCATGATAATAACTACATAAACAGAAGATTTATTAAATACCAATTATTAAGTACAAACCAAGGTGTCTGCATGGATCGATGGGCAATCGGATACTATGGTTGGTCTGATCGCTGGGATATGTTAAATGCCATTATTACTATCTCATGTAAAATCAATCCCAAGCCACGTATTGTCACATGGAACACTCATACTAAGTTTGATTCAAATTCCACGAGAAGTTTTCAAGTTAATGTCCGGAAACCCAATTTAGACTTTGCCATCTGTAAGTCGACATACGCCAAAATCAATCAGAAGCGACATATTGTCACATGGAACACACATACTAAGTTTGATTGGA
>JAVFBZ010141550.1:0-43239 GCA_032466195.1 Katharina tunicata
GACAAATTCAAGATAACATTTTGTCGCTATAGTCTGGTATAAACTACATGGATACTGCTGTAAAGATCTTGAAGTGAATCGAAGGGGCCCGGTTACAACGACAAAAAACTATCTGTACCGGTGCTGAAAATCTCATTTAAAAGACAGCATGTTATGCATGGAAGGTAGATCAGTTGAGGATAGCCTTTTATTTCATGGAACAACATAAAAAGTAGTCGAAGACGCTGAGCCGGTTATAACAATATTTTAAAAGCGATCTGGCCAGGCCTGGATAGTGTGATTGAATTCGAAAGAGTTCACCGCTTGGGGAAACCCTGTGAAGTTTACCAAATGTAAGGACCAGGAACAACTACTTGAGAAGGCTTGTGAATAGCTGTATGAGAAGCCGTTCAGTGTTAGCGAACAATTATCACAAGAGATTGTTTAGTTCAGTTCAGTTATCTCTATTTATTGTGGAAGGTATATCAGTATACAATAATTAAATTTAACATTAAACATTCAACACCCAGCCCAATCGACCTGACTAGTCATTGTGACTGTAGTGGGGATTAACTATGTGATATAACTGACCGTGTCGCAATTTGAAAACAATCTGATACAAAAAGCTGACAGGTTATGTATTTATCGCACTAAGACATGGGACGTGAAACGTAAGCCAAATTGCGTATACCCGAATTTGATGCAAATATCAATAAATTCGATATATTGTGTTCGTAGAGACAAAAACTTATAATGTCTATATAATTGAAATAGCAGGGCATGATATTCAAGTCAACAATAGATTTAAATTGGCAAATAAGACTAAATCTGGTGGAATTGCAGTAGCGGTCATATATGAAATTAGTAAGTCGAGTTTCTATCACTAAGATTCGAAAATTCCATTCCAAAGGCGTTTATTATTGCGTGTATTAAAATACGTCATGGAGAGATGGCATCCCATGAAAATCACCTTAAAAATGCTAAAAAAACTGAATAGATGTGGATTCGGTTATGCTCGGGGGAGATCAACTGGAAACATTTAACCCCACACGGCTTTGTCAAAGATTCAGCTAGTGACCAGTTATATCACCGGTGGTAATATGAGGTTTTATCTTCATCGACATTATTTGTATTTATGCATTAAAGAATATATTATTTTTGGAAATTAACTTGCATACGAAATTCAGAAATGTCCTGATGAAGCTATGAAGTAATCATAAACGTCCCATTGAAGCAGCCCACTGGAGTAATATTATTTGTTATTCGCAACAGACGATACTGCTCCTTATGTAACAGTAACCAGTTATGAGACGAGTACCATGTACTCTTTATCTATTACAAGGTAGGTAATCTACAAGAAAAACTAGCCCCTGTTTATTGTTATCGTTATTTATTTTTTTTTTCAACTGCATAATTTTTGTAATCATCCACCAATACTTGTTCGGAATTATCTTAAATAGTATTTCGCTTTTTCGTTGGCTATGTGTGAAACATAAAGTTGTTTTATAGTGTCATTAACATTTATTCTGCTTATATATTCGTTGGTTTGCCTTGTTTGTTGTTGCTTCGCTGGTGAACTTTTCTGTCCGCCATAGCTTATATTAAACATTTGGTATATCTAAATTCCTGTTAAAAAAAATGCAAACGTTATTATATATTTATCATTGTATTCATGCTGGTGTGGGTAAAGTATTTAAAAAGTTAAAGGATATGACACAAGTCTATTATATGGATTAAATTCACCTACATCAAAACAGTTGACGATTTTAGTAATATAAGGGGACTTCAGGCTATAACTTGGTACGGATATCTTAAGCCAAAACTTTCCGAAAAACCAAACCGTTCCGAACACATCGTACACTTTTTGTATGTTGATACAATACAAGCACGTTTCTTAAAAAAATGAAGAACTTGTATCGACATCCGGAAACATCAAGTCAGAAAACTTATGATTTGCCCCATTGAGAGTAAGGTATTTGAAACCTTATTCCTGATAAGGTATTATTGCATTCCTGATACAAAGTACGGCTTATAATCCAAATTAAATTAAAATACAAACACGAAGATACTGAAACATGGCAGATTGTGACAGTTGTTTCAGCGTACCGATGTATCAATGTACCGCTGTATCAATTCTGATAGAATACTATTGATAACTCCGACAGTTGATGCTATGGTCATTTCTGGTAACTGTACAGCTGTGAAATAGTGCTGCTTTTTCTCTACCTCTTAAGCAGGTACAGACAAATTGTATCGTATTCTACTACTCTCAAAATCGATTCAATTGTCACATTAATCCATACTTTCCTAGTCTACAGTGGCTGTGGCTTATTTGAAGTGTTCTGGATAGCTCCAATGATTTAAATCCCGAACTCGTTTACGTCCAGGGCTAATTAATTTCAATCATTATAAAATTTTACCGTTTGATATCATTAATAAAGTGAATAAATGAAGAAAATTGCACACAGATTCCTGCAGCATTGATAATCACCAAATTAATTTTGCTGTATGGCATACTCTAAATCTTTAACAAAGTCGACATAAAGTGCACAAGTTTTCATTTACTTAATGAAGTCGTATAGGCAATAGAATTACATTGGACCAGGAGACCCAGGCTTCAAGCTGTGTAATTTGTGACTGCCCGTACGACATCAAGCACATTTTAGTCTCCTGCATTGAATTCACCTCTCTCAGGCAACATTATACAGTCAGTCTAGTCATCTTTATGAAGGACTTTTTTGAAAACATTGCTGGATACATGTATGTTGTTATCAAATAACTAACTAAGTGACAAGTATTTAAATGTTAACATGTTCGCGCCACAGCGTAGCCGACATAAAACTGAATGTGGCGTTAATTATCAATCAATCATAAAGGAGGCCAATACTTTAAAATTTCTCCAATTAATATAATGAGCTATGGCTATATATAACGCCAATAATCACAAAGAGTCAGCTAATGAGCGACCCTAAACAATTATTCATCATTAGGACCTAGATGAGAATCAAATGATCACAGAAATCGGACGAAGAATTACGTTTAGACATGCTCGGATGTAGATTACTAGAGACTGTTGTGAACAAATCAATTTGATTTCTAAAATGTGATTCATCAGTTTATTGCCTTTTTTTCCGAGCATAACCTGGCAAAATGTATAATTATCATTATCTAACTATTGGAGGCAAATTTTCACTTGTTCATAACTATTCTAGTAATATTCATCAGAAAATCAAGTTTCACTTAGCCCAATGCGTCCCATGCCTATGTAGCTCTAATAAGCCTACAAAAGGTTAATTGTTCCTGAGGGGAAGACATTCTTAAAATAAACACTGTTATCTATATGATATGTTATATATTACACATACTAAGAGTAAAGAAAGGTTCTAATCTGGACATTTCAACCCTCAACATATCCTTGTTTTTTTCTAATGGTTCGTTTTGGTTTTGTCTGTAACGATAAAACTTATTTACACTGGGCTATTAAGCCAATGTAATTTTAACGGGCTAGACTCGTTCTTTTTTACTTCTTGGCCATTCAAATATGACATGGTGTACTATCGATTCAAACCTGTAAAATGTGAATAGCTGTTCTAAAATACGGTATTGTACACTTAATGTCAGCCATTTGATATTTTAAGATATAATATGAATGTATAGCTAAATCATTTGGATTCAAATCTGGCTTCTGATTAAGATTTCTACAATCTAAACTTATGATAGATGGAAGTTTGTTCTAAATACGGCGTGAAAGGGAATGGATATCGGTTGTTGAATTCCATTTTGGCGCATTCTGAAAATTACTTTTAAGTTATACAATTGTTATCTTCTGTTTAGTTTTAATGATCGATTGAAAAGGTCTATCAATCTTTCCAAAATGTACAGTACGTTGATGGTGATCTGGCATATACAGATCTATAGATCATAAATATTCATGTGTTATTTCCCGTATAACCAAAGTAGAGTGACATAAATAAATTAACAATTTATTCTTTCATTCGTACTCTTTACTTTCCTAGATTCCTTTCGTTCCTTGAGTCCATCTCCATCACGAAATTTGACTGACAAAATGGTATTAATTATTCATTTTTACATTTATTTTCCTTATTGTCCCATATCAGACAATGATTTGTCTGGGTTTTAAAATAAATGTACTTCCCCTTGAGTCCGCCAATATTGGGATACTCGCCTTTGCCATAAAAGTCACTATCACGAAAAATATATGAAAATCTAATAACAGTAAAATTTGAAGTTTGAATGAGGTTGCCAAGTGAACTGGGGACACCTTATGGATAAACTACAACAACATGACAAAGATGGATTTACAACTTCTGGGTATATTTCCTGGGTATATGAAGTTGTAAATCCATCTTTGTCTTGTTTTTTTTGTTTGTATGTACCCAGCTTCTAAATGCCACTTAAACAAGACAATCTATGCTAGAGTAACTATATCGTTTCCATTATCCCATTATCTGACGCACGTCATAATTAAAATTAGCCTTAGGGGGGAACACATTTGAATTTTGAATTTAATTTATAAATTGTAAAATATGTCTGCAATCCGATAAAACAATATGAAAGCTAAACTTTTACTAGTTAGCAATGGAGTGATTGGTTAAAAGAACGCATTAATTCTAAGACACACATCCAGGTCTTATTTCCATTTCTGAATTATGTAACAGTATCCATTTCCTATTCTGTATATAGAAAAAAGACATGGCATGTTGTAAAAAGGGCCGGCTGGCATTACTCAATGATGCATAGGGGATGCTCTTAAATAATTCCCTAAGGATATCTTAAAAGTAAATGCGTTGTCTTCATTGTCTGTGTCACGAGTCTCTCTTGTTACTGGATATGTATTTTACACAAATTTAGTTTCGTGTTTTAGAGAGCATACTTTTTAAAATATTTATTGATCATTTCAAATTAAGTTTTTCTATATAATGCGGTCTCCAAACCTCTATATTGATGCTTTTGCAATATAATATAACATGTGGATTTCGTAAGTGAGGCCTTCATTTCATATAGAGGTGATTGAGTGTTGTATAATGCATTACCCTAGTCTCCAGTTGTTATACTGTCAGACACACTGTCATCGTTTATTTGTGAAAAGTCTTCAACATATATACTTAGTGCATTGTGCTATGTCATACCGTCTTGTCTGGCGTTTAAATTGAATGTGTTATAGTATTTTGTTGAAGAATTTGGAGTGTTAAGTAGCACAACCAAATGGTCTGAAGTCAGTTCAGTTGACTAATTCCTAAACGCTTGACATACCATTCCAGTAAGCTCAATTGGCGATTGGTTGGATCAAAATGACGGACATTTATGAAAATAGATAACGAAATTATACTATTAATCGAGGATACAGAACATCACTGTCTTTTGGATGCTATGCTTATGAACACATAAATATTCACAAACACATATAGCGTATCGACTACGTATATACCGCCGAAGTTCGCTTGTAAAAAGGGGTCACGACAAGCATAAACTGGGTTGTTACTTTGATAGCTGTCACCAAAAAAATAAAAAAACTTATCTTAGAAAACTGTAATTGCAAGTCATACGAGATCTGGCGAGTGACCATAGCAGTGAGGAGACACGTTTGTGTTTGAAGCGGTGCGTGGTTAAGCGCTGTGGTGACGGTGTACCCAGCTGTGCCAACAAGTGTGTAATTATGTCTGATTTGAAATCGTTTATCAGCAGGCAATTAATAGCACAACGTTATTAGCTACCGTGAGCCTCTGTAGCTCAGTCGGTTAAAACGCTGGCCCTGCTAGCCAGAGACCCGAGTTCGAATCCCGGTGGAGGTAAGCACAATTTTATTTCTCTACATTTATACAAAAATATACGAGGTTAACGTTAAAAACTAAACCTGTTGAAAGCAATAATAGACACAGTTGATTAAACTGCATTCAGGGATATTTCACATGCCTCCTAACACCTTAAATGTGTGCCCTGCCCATAACTTTGCTTTGCATTCTGGGGTTTTAAAGTCATTTGGTACCAGCAATCCATCTGACAATGACGTTCAATGGTGAATGCTTTTACCATAGTGACGTCACCAGTATCCTGATGGAAAATATCTAGTCTATACTGTGTTGTCGTTACAATAATAACAAAAACATTTTGGTGTCATTATTTCTTTTAAGACAACAATACGTATATGATTGACTAAGTCAGCTTGATTTATATGTAAGATGTACAACATATTTTTGTTCCATCGAGTTCATTCCACATATATGTTCTGTTTGACACCAGGCCACAAATAGATTAATCACATAAGTAGGGCAACTAACGTTAATTGTGCAGTTCGTGCATTAAATTTCGAATTGAGAAGTCAACAGATCAACAACAACATCTCCTGCGATTGAGCGTTGAGGGAGCCTGCTTGATGAAACTATATTATGGCATCACTGTGTCACCAACTCAGTCTAGAATAAAAACTTTAATATTGACAAGCGGGGTGGTTGGGTGGGAACCTCCTGTGCCCTGGTGCTCTCCGAGCTAAGGGGCACAGGGTGTTGATTTGTTGTGGTGTTCTGTTTAGTTAATGTTATGTAAATATGTTGTCCTGTATTGCATGCTGTCAGCGTGGTTTACGGTGGTTTCCTTCACTGATTGGGCTGGCACGCCGTCATAAAAGTGAAATAACCAGCGGCGTAAAATCCCAATCAAACAAACAAACAATCAATATTGACAATGTGATTGATTTCAGTCCATTTAAATTGCAAATTGCAAAGAAACGAAAATAAATTATTAAACTATTGAATAATTCAAGTTTATGGCGTAAGATATATCGTTCAGTTGATTTGAATAAAAAAGCTGAAAAACAAACGTGTTTTTTTTTTGTGAAATTTATACTTTAATGTCAAGACAACTGAAAAATAAAAATAACGCACAACTTTGCACCTGTTACTTACACTCTGACAAATTGTCGTGAGCTATTAGTTTTGCTAGTCAAAATATTATTAAAAATGCCAATATATATGAACTGTATAAGAGCGTCATTAACATAACACAAAAGGGGGCCGCGCCTGGCTCAGTGGTTAGCTCGACTGACTGCAGATCCTCCTTCGATGTACCGCACGGGTTCAAGTCTTCCAGTGGACCTGAGGTATACGAGGGGGTCACACGAGGTGACTTCGGCAATAGCGGGGGCGGTTTCTTCCTGGTTTTCAGCCGTATTGAGTAGAGCACATTAAGAAGTGGAGAATCTGTCGTCATATACATGAAATGCCTTTAAGTACGACGCTAAACACCAATCAAACAAACAAACAAACATAACACAAAGTTTTTTGAATAATCGACTATTAAGAAAAACAAATGACACTCTATAGTGATACAGTAAGGTTTTTGTCGCAAAATGGCATGAGGTTGATATAGTTTTATAGTAACAGTTTGCAGGTTATACGATGAATGTTAGAATCAGTTTTGTAAATATTTCTGGGTTGCTACTCAAAATATATAATACAATAGCATAGCAAATGTAATAACCAAAGTAAGGAAAGACAATAGCTAGGACTGGCCGACAGACTTCCAAAAACAAAGCCCCACAAGAAACAAACAAACAGAAAATGTACATAAATCCAGATGAATCGTTAGATGTTATTAAGAAAGATAAGGTATGCGATACCAGAAATTAAATGCCAATATAAAATAACTGTATAAAAAGAGCTTTAATAATTAACACGTTCAGGAATAATCGCATGCCTGTTCATTCTATCTACGGCAATTGGGAAAACAAATGACACTATGTTGTGATACTAAAAGATGTTTTGTCGCGAAATGGCATTAGGGAGATTTGGTTCTATACAGCTTATAGGATGAACATTAGGGTCAGTTTTGTAAATCTGTCGGGTAGGCATGTTAGTTCTAGTTTGTTAAATACTGGTAGAGCCCTTGTTATTACACTACACAAATTAGACGAAGCACACCTGGTGCATGTTCATTTGAGTCGTTTCAGAGCAAGTTGATCTTTCTGGGTCAAGCAATTTATCTGAACCAATTAGTTGTGCACTTTGAAACGCAAGTATAAACGAATGTATGGGTATAATGAAAAATAATATATTTAAAGACGAAATAGCATTAGGTTCTTTATAACAAGAAAGCAAGTCTATATTACTAATAAGTTACACACCTTGTAGTCTATGGAAGAAGATGAAGGCCGAATACGAGATTAATTCCAAATGTTACCCCAAACATTTACCTGGTTTTATAATAAAATACAATCAGATCAGCTAATAGCAGGCCTAGTTAAAAATAATAAGGCTCGACGGTCCCAGTTTTTTTGCCATTGGCTACATTAATTGATATAATCAGTTAAAACACACAGGAATATTTTGGCCTGGATTGTTTGGATGTTATGACCGACGAAATCTCCGCAGAAAGTAAAAGTTACTTTCAAATTTGACAGTAGAGATTCATTTGTGGACAGGAAACTGGAACATTATTATTTCGACAGTCGCATTAGTTTTGAAATGGCAGAAATAATTCTGGAATATGATGTTACAGAGTGTTTATGCGGGTAAGGCTAGAGCTATTTTCATATTGTTATCGGTAGCAGCCGGTAAAGGTGTTGTAAAGAGCTTCATTCTTAAGGGCTAGGAGCTCCTTCCGGAGGTTTATCGTCATACATTTCAAGACTGCTTTACATATGGAAACCGAACATCACTAGTGATAGAGCGACAAAAAATATTATATACATAATGCAGAAATTTTATTTATTTGTTACCATATACCATATAAATTTCTATATAAACTGCTATGTAAAACCAAACATATATGTGAATTTTCTACAACTAAAGAATAGCTGTCTGACCTCTTAGGGTAATCGATTAAAGGTAGATAATGATTATGCGAATTTGAGTCAGCATGTTTAATTGAAAATATTAAGAGATCTAGGCCAATCAAACGATATCAAACATTCAGTTACGATACTAGACTTGAAACCATAGAAACTGCTACAATGGTAGCCGAAGAATATATTTCGCAACACCCAGTTCCATCCCGTACTCAACCAAGTGCCATTTACAAGCCGTAAAAGCCAGTATGATAAAACCAACAAGTCACGTTCATCTAACCACTCTGAAAATCAAGCTGAAACCCCTAGCAGATCTTACATTAAAATTTTCAGCAGCTATGATTCTCTTCTCTCACACTGTACTAAGTAATTTGCTAGTGCGGTTTGTAAATACTGACACAAGCGTTTCTGATGGCCTTCTGGGTAAGGACAGTGTGTCTTTGAGCTTATATCTGCGCCGTCATACTTAGCAAATTGGAAATTAAATAATAAAAACGTACGACAACGCCAATCAGACCACTATGTGAAGTTAGACGTAAGCAAAATATTAGGAAAACATCGCCCTCACCAACTGTGAACACGGTCAAGGTTACGTCGTCAGAAGAGTGTATTATTTTTTATGTTTAGGCCGTTCGTTCATAACAGATCTCTCCAGTGATTTGTCGAATGCTTCGACCATTACCAATTTTCATGATACTGCAGTCGTTTGTCAAAATTTCACTTTCTAATTATTAACACTGTTCTGATTAAGGGTGTAGATTCGGTTGATTATGTCGTCGTTCGTTTGCATAATATTTACTCGTCTTCACCCCATGTTTCTGGACCTATAGACCTTGTTAACTTTTGAAATGTTAGGTAAGGATTTGACAGGGCCGTATGTTATTGCCAACCTAGGGAAAATCCTGCCTAGTTTTTGGAACAGAAATCTGACCCCATCGAACAGAAACAAGTCAGATACAATCATCAAGAACGGCTTCAGAATTAGATCTGTCATGTTGCGACAAATCAGAAAGCAAATTTGCATGTTATTGGAAATACTCGGCCAATCATGGGCTATAACTAAACAATTCAACACTACACTGATGAGTAGTAGCACGCTCCTGTCACTGATCATATGGTTTGTCGGCATAGTTAAATCGATCACACATGCAACTTAATTGACAGGTTCATATAAGAAAAATCGGTAAGCCGACTCCTGCACGAATGTTCTTGTTTGACAACGTGGACGATCAATTGGAAATAGTTAAAATTGCATGATTGTAACAATTGTGTGTACTTACTAGTATATACGACTTTTTAAATTGTTGTAAATGAAACGTTACACTTTGGCCTACATGAACTATAAACTATACAAATGCAAAAATTGTCTATCTGTATTTCAATATTTCTCTTCAAAGATACAATACCGGAGAAATTATATTCTACATCAAATTAAAAAAAAAATTATTGGCATTCACAACATTTATTGAATAAGCTTCAACCATCATTTCTGTGTAGTAAGTATTATTCGATTGGTGTTTAACAGCGTACTTAGCGGTATGTCACTTATATGATGAATTTGCCTTGCCGGTGTAGGTTGGACAACGGCATGCAAAAACAAAAAAAAAAAAAAGCCCGGGAGCAACTCAGTTATAAGTTATACATAAACGTATACCGGTAACAACGAAAGGGACTCAGCAATCCAACTACAAAATACGTATGGAGAAATGAAATATTGAGCCAGTAAGTTGTCCTCCTAACTTAACAAGTAATACAATCTAAATTAATAATATAAACCCAATGCAAAAGTCTAAAATATTCGTACGTATCCAAGATTCCGTAGTTGATGTATACCTCCAAGAAAACAGAAACGCCTCTCAGATTGTGGGTTTTAATTAATAATGTGTTCTTTTGATTTAAGTTTATTTATTCGGCTTTGACATGGTGCCAAGAAAGTAATAATTTCTAAAGTCTCATAAACTTTACTTAATCAAAACTGTATACTATTCACCTCTATATAGATGGATCTTTTGCGTAGACTCGATAGGGTTATTTCATTTCTTATTAAATTGGTCACGTTTAAAAGCCTAGTGCTATCAACAGTGTAAAAATAGACCGATAACATTTGACATTACTCGAAGATGTACACAACTTTGCAGTTAGATGTACACATATCTCTTCCTGTCCATTAATTCTGTCGTCTTAATAAAACGGAAGAGTAGAATTTCAGATGAACGGCGCCAATTACACCTTTTTAATAGATACATCACTGGACCAGGCGACAACGGGCTGAATAATTGCGTCAATATTTGCCTTATTGGTTATCTGCCCTTTAAAAGACAAGACACAACAGCGCCCACATGTCGGAACTTGTCGAGGGTGCTCCGGGATCCTCTCGTCTCCGGAATCTACACCTCGGATGTAAATCGTGGAATACTGATCAGAACATGTAATGGATGCCGAGTGCTTTGTGTGCATCAGCGAAACGGAATAAAAGCACTTTCTTCGCGGATTCTTACAATAAAACAGATAAATCTAACTCTTTTTGTAACTTAAATTACACTGAAATAGAACGCTTTTCTTTTTTTACCCTTTAATCTGTTATAAGAAGGTATGCACGAGTTATTTTCATTCCCCAAAATGACTCGCTCTGCAGTCGAGTTTATTATCGGTCAGAAATGGCCGAAAATTGCCCATTCTTGTTCAACATCGCCTATCTCCGGTATCGTCCGCGTCCGTCCCTTCCGATTATCGGCCTTTGTGTACTGACTGGCCATTTTTTGTCCATTAGCGGTATATTTACTGTTGCGGGCAATATTTTTATCGCATGCAGATAAACGTATCCTATAGGACATTAAGTGCATTCTGCCCCAATAAAAATTGACATAGAGCAGGTAACAGCAAAGAAAAAAAAGAAATAAAATAGAACTATTTAGCATAACATTAAGTCGAAATGACCAATGCGACGAGAGAATCGAGTCATGTGAAAGTGTTTAAATTTCTTCATAGGTCGATTTATCCAGCCAATTGTCAGCAGCTGCGCTTAGACGTTAGCAGCTACACTCAAAATGCCTAGTCACAAAGTCCGTCACCGAAGTGAATCAATGGACCGTTTTATACAAATGAACAGCGCCATGGAAAAAGAAAGGTGAATTTCTGAAGAACGGAACGACAGATTACTAAGCACCAATTGAGTGCAAGAAGAGGATTGGTTTTAAACATGGCACTGCCCTTACCTGGAGTGACAGCTTCAACGAGTAGAGGATGACGATTAATCTGAACCCACATTAAAGGTAATTACGGTTAATTGCAGAAAGTGTTGAAAAGAAATGTCTGTAGAAGCCAGTTACTGTAATTACCTATAATATAGTTTCAGATTAATAGTCATCCTCTATTTGTTAAAGCTGTTACTGATTAAATATTACACATAAAGGTAAAAACTCACAATATTGGAAATTATGAGCAAGAAAAGGTACTTGCTTAAAAATACATACATTTATTGTGTGTGCCACACTCCCCCGTTACATTACATTATTTTCAACGTTAGTGCAGCTTTTGGACACAAGTTCATATGGCATCGAGTCAAGTCATGATTAATGCGATTGAGCAGAATTAAGAAAGGATTAAGATTAAGATTAACGATTTAAATAAAGTGGACTGTAGAAGAGGATTGGCGAATGGGCGTTTCTAATACAGGTGATTAGATTAGCCAGATATCCTCAATCGAGTTTTCTATCAAGAAAGGCTGATTAAGTTATGGGTTAAAAAGACTGAAGTGTTCACTGTTTACAATTCTCTTTAAATGACTTGACGAAACCCTAAGGGCCTTATTTGGTCCCTGAGAGGTGCTCATTTGTTAGAGGTGAGAATTTATAGTAGTAAGAATAGCCTGAGCTGATTGGTTTATCACCCAATACAAACCAAACTAGTTTACACGAGTGTTTTAAATACCGAGTAGAATTTTGTCTTACCCTCCGATGCCGTTTTTACACCTAGCAAACATTTGGTAAAAAATTCAACTTATTTAACAAACGCTAAAATGCTAGATGCTGTACAAACAGCACACGAATCGCCAAGACCATATCGCATTAACTAAAACTGCCATTACATTTTTGTAGGTTTACTTGTTTTCCACTGAAACCCACTGACATTAAACTACTGTAAGTAAAATGTATGGGGGATTTTTTTTATGCTACATTTGGAGTGAATGTATATTAAAATACTGTGGATCAGAAATATAAATTAATTCCGTATATTTGTGCAGATTCTGTTTAGGTAGCATTTAAATATGAGTAATTTGGGTTATATTTAAATAATTACGTGTAGATAGACATACATAAATAAGCTATGGCACATAAGTCAACCATACGTTTAACAAAACCTGTAATAGCAATTTTCTACTAAATTGGTAGGGTCTGTAATTTGACAATGACTTTGTAGTTTTTTGTTCTTGTTTACTTCCCCTTTAACCCTTTCCAAATTTACAATGTGCATATATAACAGGATTATCAAAATAAAACAACAGTCCTTATATCCTTTATCGCAAAGATTTCTGTAAAAAATAATGACAAGGCGTGAGTCCAAAGACACGAAACATGGCATTTGTTTCCAAAGTAGTTTGCTATTGAAGAATGACATTATGTCTGCGGGAGATAAACGCAGATAAGATGGCGCATCCCTTTTAGTACCACTTTCTACCAAAAGCCTAAAACAGAGCGCAATTACTATAAACTCGTGAAAATCGATACCGTTTCAGTTTTTATTCGCAATAGCTAACAGGCCATTAATGGACTGACGTGTACAAAAAACCGTGTTCACACATTTACATGACAAATAACACCCCGTATTGGGCAGTTCTCTTCTTAATGATTCGTACAATATATTTCTCTCTCATGAAGGTAACATTGGACAACATTCTAAAAGAACCACCGTGAAATGTCAACTAAATCTGCGTAGTTCATGGCGACAGGGGAATTTTATGCTAGGGTTGTGTCAACCGTATTCACAACGCATATATGCGCGATCATCTCCAATATCAACCACATAACCAATGTCAACAGATCTTACATTCTACGGTCATGACTGAATAGCTGATAGTGGATTAAAAACCTCTCTTCGTGTGGTTATGTTTGAAATAGGTTTCCAATTTAACATTTTAAAACGTGAAGTGTTTTATATACAAGGTTATACCTTACATGTTTATGTCTGTCATGTTTTGAAAACTATATCTTCAGAGAAATTTCAAATGCCAGCCTCGTGTAGCATCACCTTGTGTCTGTTATACTCCAGCTGTGTCAACAAGTATGATGTATTGCGGTTATATTTAAAATTTAACAAAGGTCGGAGTGAATAAATCCACGGCTAACAACTGGTAGTTTTAAAACGTAACATGTGTTCGATAACGCACCAGATATACCACAGTTACATAAACCATTGAAGTTTTGAAGTCTATTCGATTGGGGCTTTACGCAGTACTTAAGGTTATTTCGCTTATATAACGGAGTACAAGCCCAGCGAATGAAGGAAACCGCCCTCCATAAGACAAAACACGAGACACCACAACAAATCTGCATCTTGATGCCCATTATCTGAGAGAGCATCAGGGCATAGGAAACTCCCGCCAACCACAAACATGTTTAAAGTTATACAACTTTAAATAAATATTTCTAAATAAATCTGCTTAATTTATATAATTTATCGGTGGGACTTGGCCTCAAACTTAAATCAGTCCACCAGACAACACAATGAACTATGTTACTCTTACTTGATGTAAAAAAATCGCAACAAAATACCGCAGACTATATTGTTGTAAACAACATTTTAAAGACTTTTATTTCATCCTACTTTATTTCTGGATGGACTTCTCCTTTAAGTAAAATGTCCTTGCCTGGATATTAAAAGACATGTCTCAAATATCACAATTGACGTATGAGCTACACTACTTTTACATTAATCAAGAAGATCATGTTGACGTTGGATATTTTGTTACCGAATGTAGGCCACGGATTTATGTTAATCACTCGTATTGGTTGCCTTTTAAATTTTTAATATACACATGACAACGCCTACACTGTAATAATGTTCAGTTTTCTTCTTGTAAACACATAACAAATGACTATAAATCCCTCGCATAGCACACTCTCTCAGTTCAAACAGATCTATAACGTATAAGATGTTAACATATTTTAAAGAATATTGTTTAACATACATCTATGTACAAACAAACCATCAAAACAAATAAAGACGAATCAAGAATTGAATCATTTTAAATGATTTTAGAAACTTGCCTTATCTTAGTTCAAGGCGTATATACACGAATGTATATTACCAGAGAAAACAAGATACACCTCTGAAAGTTTATAAACATATTTTATTTCATGTATTAACCTGTTTTACAGATTTACATTTATATATAGTTTTAAATGTAAAGCATTTCAAATTTCTTATTGGCGACAGATTTTCTCAAATACGAAATGCGTTGGATAACCTGATGAAAGACAACACCGGCAGTTTTCCACCCAGACGACAAGCTCAAATAATTAGCCTTGAAGAAGAGGAATTGTTATGGACAAACGACGTTCTTTGAAGTGAAAATCCACGACAGCTATTGTACACCCTAATATATTTAATTGGACTCAACTTTGCTCTCCGTGGTGGACAAAAACAGAGATTTACGTCGGGGAATCCGGTCGCAGTTTGTCGTCCGCGAAAGTCTTCATGGGCGTTTCTTGCAGTATACGGAAGACCACTCCAAGACTAAAAACCGGGGCTTTAAACATCGGAGAATTGAAACAAAATGTGTAGTTGCTTATGAAAACGTTATTAACCACAAAAGATGCGTTGTGAAACTGTACGAAAAGAATTGCTCACATCGTCCTTCATCGTCTGAAAGTGAAGCGTTCTTTCGTCCTCTAGACAAGCCGAATGGAAATATATGGTATCTTACGCAGCCTCTGGGTCGTCATACATTAGCTGGCGTCGTTGCAGAAATCTATAAACAAGGCTCATTGGGTGGTTTTAGAAGTAACCATTCTTTTCAAGCGTCTGCAGCAAGTCGTTTATATCAAGCCAATGTAGACGAACAACTGATATGTGAAGTGACTGGACACTGGTCGTCCGCAGTCCGAAATTACAAACGAACAACGGAAAAGCAACATAAGGCCGTAAGTTCCGTTATCCAAGGTACCGATTCAAAGAATGACATTTCTGTTTTTGTTTATAGCTTTCTCATTGTTAACTTAAATATAAATATCAACTAAAACAGTTATGTAATCGGACTACTTCAATTCGTTTCACTGCTGTATATGGTAAATAAAATGAGCTACAATATCTCCCCTTAAGTGTTGTATTTTCCCAAAACTGATATGGTAATTTTTAATCCAGTTTACACCATTATTAATTAGCTTTTAAATATTCATCGCTGTTCATTGTATTCTGCTTATCGTTATCTTTGGTAACCAAAAATCTTGAACCATACGCAGTATTTTGCAAAAATGGTGCTTAAGAGTGCGCAACTATCTTGTTACAACCAGAAGGAGCGTATAGTGGACCTATTTTCGTTATATGTTTTTGCATTTCAATTTCCAGTAGTATTATATATATTTGTTTTGTCAAGACTGATCAAACTGGCACAGGGATATCGACTATTTAAAGTCGATAAATTATCATGTTCTAGATCAATTCTCAGAGACAAGTTTTATATATATAACATACTTCACAAAATGTCCATTTAACAACATTTGTCCTGGGCGAGTGCAAAGTTGGTCAGACTACATTTCACAGTATTTGATATGTATTTGATATGGTCACCGACGTGATTAAATAAAATAGTTTTGTCGTTCTTTTCTGGTTCTTTCTTCTTCTACTGAAATGGACGTTAAACTTAAACACGCGCACAGGGTGATAACATGTGTAGACAGTTTTCACTGACCAAGATGGGTATGTACAAATGACTATTTGAATCTTTCTCTTGAGAAGCGAACAAAATTTGCATTAGGGCAGAATACACAAATAACATTAATGGAATATATAGAACATCATATTAGTACCCCAATTACATATATTTAATTTATTACGCCCAAGTAGCATTTTACAATTACTCTGTTTATCAGAATTGTTTGTATGGAAACTCCGTATGTCAATAAACCCAATGTTGATACTCTGTTCTAAGTTTGGGACAACCTTAGAAGAGATCCGGTTATCCGGAGATCCGGACGAGATACGGTTAAATGTCCAAGAAGAGATCAAACGTGTAAAATGTTATACTTTCAAAACCGTTAATAACGAGCAAAATATTTGTATCAGCTGAACAAGATGCCCCCAACCGTAACGAAAAACATTATGCTAATTATCTAGATTATTACTAGCATAATATTTGTGACGAAATGGACAAGATAATTCGAAAAAAGTTCTCAACAATGGAAGCTTAATTTGTAACGTAAATAAAGTAAATGGAACTAAGCCTTCGTGTAGGCATTGTCTGTTGAAGTAACTAGGAAGGCCTCATCAAAAGTAAACATTGGCTGGCCATTGATGATAGACTTCATATAAGTTGAAACAAATTAGACGTAGTACACCTGAGATCTGTTAGTATGGGTCTGACAGGGATAGTTGATCATTCTGGGTCAAAACCAGAGGCAATTGTGTCGCGTCACATGGTCTCTACTGATATCAAATCACCTTTTGCAAAACAACGTATTTTATAATCTGGACTAAAGAAACATTTTTTTGCGCAACCTATATCTTGAATTAGGTGTTGATTTCAATTTAATTTCCTAGTTTCTTTGAAAAAAAATAATAAAAAATTTATGTTAGCTTTTCGACAATTTACAACCGAGCAAATCTCACTTTTGCGTATGGTTGTAATTGCCGAGTTACCAGCAGCAATTTATTGTCCTGATTGAAAGTTGAAACCAGGCGTTTCGAGTTCGTTGAGTTCTATGAAGAGATAGTGGGAAGATAACGTTTCAGTAATAATACCAAATGTTACCGATAATAATTTCCTTAGATTAAGAACGATTTTTATAAAAAAAAGAATGTACTATTAAAATATTATGAGTACAAAGAAGTTAAATTATATTGGTTGGTATCACGTATTGGCATATTCAGATTAACAAAATGGCCGAACCACACGTGCTTTCACACAGGCTTTCTTTAAAGATGATACAAAAAATACAGTTTGATATCCTGCGACGTGTCTTTTTAGAGTAGCACAAGCACTCAAAATTAGGAGTTTACAACAAATTCTGATTGTCTTGGTTTTAACAAACTTTGAAGTTTATGCATAAACTAAGGCAATTACTTTGAAATGAAAATTATTCAGTTGGTACAAGGCATCTAATAATCAGGAGGAATCCTGTCATTATTCGAATTCAGCATAAAAAAGGCCGGCCATTTTCCCTCATATGCCTCAAGTAAAGCTTTTGACCTCGCCATGTTCATGACCGTATATGGATGTTCAGATTTTGAGTAGCGGAAGGGGGCGGGGCTAGTTAAAGTGTGACCCAGATGGCTCAGTTAAGACAGCTGATTGGCACATCCACATAATAATATTCTGACAGAAAATTCAGTTTTTATTTTTTTCTGGTTATTATAAAACTCTCTTTCAATCTACAAATTTGATGTTGGAATTACTGGAAAGCCTCTAGCTTCGAAATATAATTTTTTCATGAGATTCTGTGAAAACGCAAATTTCAGAATTTTTGAGTGCATATGCTTCTTTAAGTCATGCAATCCAATTGTGTTCAATTGGTTATACAACTTTCGGAATTAAAAAATAAATGCAGATACTGTTCCACTCAAGCTCCCTGAAATGGAAAAAAGGTTTGTATAGTCACGATTCGAACTAATGCATTTCCTTGAACCTTGCTGAAGCACGGTTAATTCAAAGCAGATCAGCACCAATGTAATACAAGAGTATATTTTCTCTAAATATATTAATAGCGACACCGCGGAGTTTCTGTAATTTTTTTTTGTTTTATCCAACGAATTAATGTTTTTTCTACATAGGATAGAAAGGGGAAAACATTTGGTATTACAATGGGTTGACATAACAATGACGTTACTGTCGTAAATAATGCACATTGTAATTACGACTGACATTACGAGGACATCTTTGATACCAAAGTTCTGAGAAAAGGCCTTTGGGAATCGTAAATTCAACATGTAATACTGACATTATGAGGACATTGTTGTCACCCAAGTTCTGAGACTTAGCAAGGCTTTACATCGTTATATAATACCCTGTAACTGCTTCACAATGTTACTCTGATGTACATCAATTTGGCTAAATATACAATTTATGTGAATCTTAACGTTAAGGATGCTTCAAATGGTATATATACGTCAATTCATTTGCCAAATTGTGCTGTATTTGTTTTATTTATATTTTTGTTAATAATTCGATTTGTGTTAACGTAGTAGTCAAGGGTATTTTATATATTTGACGACTTTGAATCGCTGCGTAGATGGCAAACTGGGCTGGAATGTCGTTAAAATCTCTCCGCGATTTCTGTAGCCACCGGAAACTTGCTTTATATACCTCTGTTAGTCTCTGGTAAACGACAGGCTTCTAAAATTTAAAGAAAAGAATCATGCTCCAAGTAGCTCCTTTTCGCATTGTTTAACAATTATCATTTCTAAAGACAATGACACCTGTACAACCCTGTCAGATAAACCAAACACACAATTAATAACACTCCACATATATAACTACAAACTGTAGGTCACAATGTACAAACCTGTTTACAGCATCGAAACGTTAAAGCGTTTCGCTAACCAGCTCTGCTAAATTCCAACAACATATTTTTGTTAATTTCCCATAAAACTATAGTATTTAAAATTGTAACCGTTACCTGAAACGTTACCGTTGTGATACGGTCGCTGGAAATCATATTATTTCGAATTATTGATTGACTTTTCAATGCTATTTATTTAGCGACGCCAATGCTGTCCAGATCGACGTATGCTATGATCAGCAAATGATTAAGCAAAGAAAACAAAGCCCCGTTGTATTCGAGCTAGATAAGCACTCCATCCATGCTAAATAATCCTGATTTCTGATAAACATTATGCAAAGAAAGGGGCGTTCACTGCATTACTGGGTGTTGCAGCAAATTACATTTGGTATCACGGTTTTTGATAGTAAAATATGCTTTAGATTATTAATACATCATGTTTTTTAAGCTATCTGTTATTAATCTTTTATTTATTAATGGTGTCTAGAAATTTATCCCCAACCACGTCTAAATAAAACCCACTTTTTTTTCGGATTTTCACGATCATTTCATTATCATCTAGGCTTAATAGTGTATTATTGTGTCAACCATTTCCCTAAATCACGTTACATGCTCTCCATAGTTCTATACATGGCTGGAACCAAAAGACTGTTCCCATTTTCGTACAGAAACACTACGGACGGACTGTTTTCCGACAAAGGTAAATATATTAGAACACTGTTCCATGTTTCATGTCACCCTTATAGGAAATGGATTCGTCGTATCGCCGTATTTAATTATACAGTCAAATTTTGGGTTATTACTAATCAGTAATTTGAGAATTCTAATGTTTTCCATCAAAAAATCTGTTAGACGATATAAGTTTATCTATTATAATTTACTATAGAACAACTTGACATCCTGGCCTTGGTTTTTCATACATTAATGGAAAATGTTACTGCAATGTAGATAATAACGTCCATGTGTTCTGACCATTAAGGACATAGTGAACCCAACTAAGAGTAGTAAATTTTGTCTTTCTCCTATCCCTATGTGCTCCGAATTTTAAGTTTCATTTCCCCCATGCATAATGGCTTATATTAGATATTCGAAGAAGATCGTTTACGGATTTACAATGTTGCCCAGCTGTGGGATATTATGGATCATACTTCTCAAATCTACTCTATCGAGAAAATTATATTTTTCAATTGTTTTTCTTATTACATTACTCATCTGGTAATTTGCTTTAATCTTAGAGGGTAGACTTTGGGTTTAAGCTAAAAGAGTCAGAGTACTGACCAGTCGGCTTGACAAAATCTGACTTGTCACGATAGGAAACAGACTACACATTTTTAGGTAATACAGTTTTTAAACCTTAAATGTTTTCTTGTTCGTTTGGTTTCTAATATAAAAAGCCGTATCAATGACGACTTCATCCGGTGACAAATCTTTGTATGTTTGGCATATGACTTGCATTGCATCTGATTCAATAGGCTGTCAATTTTATGACTGAATAAAGCAGGATGCTATACATCAGTAAAGCGGATGTGTGTATTATGCATCCCAATCCTTAACCAAGAACTGTGCGCGATCCTGCAACAATGTAAGTGGATTGATTGTGTCAAAGGAAATTAACGTCATGATGTATGTAACAAAGTTTCATTTTTTTAATTTATTAAATTGGTTTTTAACATCAAAATCGGGTGTAATTCACTATAATGACGACGTTGTGTTGCCGGTGCATGGTGCAAGTTTGAACATTTCTGCATCGACCGGGGGATTGTCGGGTATAGTAAAGGGGACTCGGCAGTCCAACGCTAACTTTTGTGGTTAAGACAAAACCTGTCCAATTGATAGCCTTGTGTTGATATGTAAAGCAATTTTCAAGTTGGTATAATGCAAACTATGCCCATTGAAATAAATAAATATTCCAAATACCATGGTGTATATGATGTTTATACGTTCCCGTGCGGGTCATTTTGAGAACACTAAGATGTAACCAGGCAGCGATAAAAAGGTGATCAAAATTTGAGATATCCGACAGATATATTTATATGTTTGCTTGAAGTTGTTGATATATTTGCAAATGCTGTGTACGCGTCACAAAAATAAGTAGACAAATGCTGCAAGATTCAGAGGAGATATTTACCAATGACAAGATAGACTAATCGTTGCTGGGGACAAGAGGGGATTTCCAGCCAGTTAGTGTATCTTGTTACAAACAGTCTGTTAATTGTTTCTGATATTTTTGTGCGAGAAACATTACGTCCGCCTCCTTGTTTTCAAACAAAAGCACGAGTGATATATAATGAATATGCCACATCGATAAAAGAAGTAAATAACTCACAATGGAGACAAACTAGATGTTAGTATGTAAGAGCCCAACATAAGTTGAACTTGTGATGTATATCAGAAGATCTTAAACAGCTCCACGTTATTGTTTTCTTGCATAAAGATCTGAGGACAAACATACCACATGACGTCGATTAGCTTAGACACAGGGCTCGCAGTTATTGTCTAGAGATATGTAGTATCGAATGAATGCACAAAGGGCAATACACTGATAAAAATTCGTTTAAAACAAAATACACCAAGATAACATACTCCTCACCTTAAAGATAAAGGACTCGTGCAATAGCATTACAGTTTCAAATTCTAAATAGCACTTAGTCGGCAATTTATTGATGTGTCTCAGGGGTTAACAACGACTTAGAGGTGGTACGTTGCTTGTATAACACGACCGAGGTGTCAAGCAGGTGATCTTCCACCGATAACGTGTTTAACCTGTATTAAACACCATTCTCACCCTCTCTCGTTCACCTTCCCTTTGCATTTATACTTTAGTCTGGGTCTTTCAAACCGCTGTAATATATCATAACCTACTCCCCTTTTCACCACAAGAACTCGTCAGCGAGTCTAACCTGTCTTTAACGGTATCTGGAGACTAATTTTTAACTAAGTTTAAGTAAGTCAAATTAATTAGAAGAGATTTTCTCCCATAATAATAACATTACTGCCATCGTCTGCTTAAAGGCTCTTGTGTGTTTGTCCTAAATGTTAAAACTTGCCTTTCAGCTGAGATTTACGTTGCGCTCGCAACCGATATCACGTGACCTCAAACTCCGACACTTTTTGGTGATTTAGTTTGTTTTATCGGATTACGGATTGATTCTGCCGTCATTTTGGCGTCTCGTCAAAATACTCCACGCTGCAGGTGTAGGTGTCTCGGATTTTAATGAGGTATTAAAATGACGGCAAGGTTTAAAATACGCAATCTACCACCTCCACGTCGTTGTTAAATCCTAAATTCTAATCCAACAAAAACAAATACCGGTATAAATTCTCCACGCTTAAAAAGTCGTTGATAAAAGGTCGCTAGAAACATTTTAACAAAACATTTTTTTAGAAACATTTATTTGATAAATGTACACATGTTTGATCTAGTTTCCGCCCATACATAAACGTACAAATATGTAGAGAGAATAAAATTAATAATCCGTGGGAAAAATAATGTCGAATCCTATCGATGAGGTCCACCGAGAGCTGTACTAAAAGTTGAAGAAAAACAGGTAAATGGGCATAACAGACGGTAAACATAAACATTACAGGCATATTGTATCGAAATAAGATAGTGCAGGCCTATCTAATAACATGTTTAAACATATATGATGAGCACACCGAACCATGAATCCTTGTTACATATAGTGTGATAGGCCTACCAGTACCTATAATGTTGTCAGTAATTGCCTGTCAACTTTAGATTGATCGTGTTGTTGTTCTTTCTACATTCTACATAAACATTACTTGAGCACCTCTGCTGTTTGTATTTCGCAATTAAAAAAAACTTGAGCTTAAAAAATATCTCTGTAAATACCTATAGTCACTTTCCTCCTTCTAATGGTCAAACTAATAAACTGACTTTTTGCCGATATATGCCGTACAACGTTTTGCCGTACAAATATACTGTATGCGTGTCCGTAACTTGACACAAAATCGAAGTCACAGAACTATTTACCGTCATTGACACTGATGATGCAAATACAAAGAGTGTTCTGACTAGTGATATGGGTGGTAGCGTGTTTTATGTTGAAGCCCAAATAATTTATCCAATCTTCCTGGGAATGCAACCAATGCCCTCGTGTCTAATTAGTATACTTTGTAAAAAATCCAGGAGTGTAATCCACACAGAGAAATATAATGATGTTTTTGGTGAATTCGATTTGATTTTGATTATGTATGCTGAATAAAAGCAAAGACCTCCGTTCAAAGGTTTAATGTTATATCCCTAGTGTAAAATTTAAATGAAAATCATACCAATCGATATCAAGAGTATTTCTTTCAAAGGTGATTTTTTGTTTCAGTGAGGATATCCACAGCATAAGGGATATTGGTATTATATATGCGAGCGGCATGGAAACAAATCATATGAACATAACGTGGTCAATTAAAATAAATGCAATAAACGGGGTGATGTAAAATTTACCAAATTCCCGGATGTACAAAGCTTTATCGATCCCCTGAGAATAAATTTATCTACAATATAGATGGTACTTTTCGAAACATTAAGTTAAATGTGGAAAGTTTGAAGTTATTTTAAGTTCAGACTGTTTCATGAATATCGTAAGTTGTTATGTGACCAAATCAAAGTATTTGCAGAGTTGTGGTTCTCTGGAGGATTACTTAAATCGTTTACACTTCATGCACCAACCCTTTAGTCGGTAAACGATATAAAACGTCGGTATTCTCTATTGCATCCTTACTTTGATTTATTTCGTACGTATTATTTGTAATTGTTTTTTATACGATCGATTTAGGTTTGATTTGCGTTTCATTACACAATAGAATAGTTCGATTCGGATACAAGTCAGGATTTTCATTTGAGTAGCCATCTTGTTTGTTTTGGCACACTCTCATGATTCCATGACCATTTCCTTCTTTTCAGTCTGTTCAAATATTAATTAGTAACCTCAACAAGAGACGCTGCATGTAGATGAATTGGGGAAATTTCTTGCAACAATGCCGAGCACACTACTGAATAGGGCGTTTCATATTTCTATTATTATTAATTGTGGCACAGGTTTCTACAGATCTGCAAATCCTGACCCCGTTCTGATATGACTAGAAATAATATGACCAAATCAAAGATGGCAATATTTGCATATATAATTACTCCCCCTTTCTTGCGTTTTTAAAATTGCATTTGAATAATCGTTGGATTTGTCTGGCTATGTTCTGTATTTGGGGTTTTCAACGTTACTTTTTTAACTGAAGAGCATGGACTTTTCTGGAATTTCAAATGCAATAATAATGTCATTTTTCACTGAACCTTACTGTAAAGTGATCCATACATTTCAATGTGCGTTACATACTAACGAAGACAGTAATGAAGCCAATATGTTCTTCTGTAAAATCGATAATCTTCTCCCTCTTACATCAGAGTTTCCTCAGCGGCTAATTGCTATTTCTAGTTGACAAGTTAAAGTTGACAGAGGTAAAAGTTGACCACTTGTAAGGAACAAGAGTCGTCACGTATAAGCTTTTAAATGCCATTTAAGATAAAAAAAAAAAGAAGAAGAAAAAAAAAAGCTGATACTGTCATGTAAAAGTTTACGATAGATCGATTAATTGGTGTTTTACGCCACATTCAGCGCTATTTCAGCTACGCTGTGGCATGAGGTGACTGCGAAGAACTGCTGTCTAATAGGTACACACAGTCAACCAATATGTGTTGGATGTCGTATACGCAGTCACACATTACACACTTTGGTTCCTGTTCGTCTTTGTCAAGGATATGTTTCTAAGTGAGGTTACTATACGACATGGCGTTAGAACCACTTGATCCTATTGAGACATTCCATAGGAGTAAAATGTTTGTGCTATGGTAGGGTGTGTGTCGTGAAGTTTGTTACGGACCTTTGTGTCCCATTCACCCTGTCTAAGCTTAGCTATGCATTTGGTTGAATTGGGCTAAAGATCTTTATAGTATACTTTCGATCGAGAAATGGGCTTGTTGAGAGCTTTTTGTTCCTTCCTGTCCAGAACTGTATTTCCAGGGATACCCAAAAGCTAGACTGCGTATCCAGCAGAAGAGAATCTTTGCTCCACTGGCTACTAGACCTTTATACTGAGTGAGAATCTGCAGGACTGCTGAGTGCTGGACCTTTAAGTTGTCAATACCCAAAAGGCACGACAGCGAATCACTGCAAATTATGGACTTCTAAAAGTTGACGAAATTAGACTACTAGCTTCTGAAATTTGCATATATAATAAATTATAAATTTCAAGATAGAAATGTCTATTACATAGAAATGTTAACTAACGCTCTAACGAACGCCCAAGGTTCATGACCTATAAGTTGTGTAGTCTAACAAGAAAATACAAAATACTATCATTCTGAAGAAATGTTCCGTAAACTATAATTTTACTTTCAGTCGTTATTTCCTGATAACTACATTTATATAACCCACTTGAAGTCGTGGGAGATTTAAATTTGTTAATGTGACATATGATGCTTCGAGCCGTTTTGACGAAAAACGAGCTTGTTTGTTAAAGTCGGACCGCAAAGATATGGCAAATGACCTTCACAGTGAAACGTTACATTGCCTTTCTTCTGATGCGAATATTTTGCGATATGTCATAACAAAAATTGCAACATGATTTGGGTAAAACAATTGGCGATTATTATCGTTCCTAAAATTCAGTGAGACAATGACATATATAGAAAATAATATCCATGAAAAAAATCCATTACCAGTCGACTGTACCATTTTGTTTACATGCGTATTACGTAAATGCTATATCCAACACACTGACTAAGACAGTTATTCATAGATAGACGAGCATGCCTTTGATTATCTTAGGCCTTGTATTAAATCTATTTGTTCTCATTCTCCATAATTTTACACAAGAGAAATAAATAAATACAAACTATATTAACTATCACTTATCCTGGCCGGTTTTCATATATTTGTACATTATTTACAGCAAGGCTGCCAATGAAATAACATGATATCACGATATTCTATTAATTTACCCTTAACTCGCGTAAAATACCTGCCCACAATCCTCTAAACTGGAAACTTTATGTCTAAATTCATATTTAATGTTTGATGAATTAATGTTTCCCTGTATTAGAATTGCACGGATACCTGCTCCCCTTCATTTAATATTTATACTTAATAATCAATTACTGTTTGAGGCAATATTTGCCTTTGTCTCACATTTATACATTTGTGTGTATTCATTTATACAGATAATCACCGTGTTGATCACCTGCCGTTTATTATATTAAGCAGAGCAATAAGGTGAGACCTGTTATCACGGCAATTGCTCCTATTAGCCTAAAATAGCAAAAATAAGCCTGTAACCATATCACACTTAGACAACAGGGATAGAGGGTTGGAGTAACACATTTTGTCTATCTAAGACAGTACATTTTATTGATTAATTTACGATTGATTGAACACAAAATGTACGTGTTTTTATCGCTATCACCTCAAGCTTCATTTCACCCCTTTGCGTCGGATAAGGGTTTGTTGTGCTATTAATTATTAGTGTTTCAAAAGATGTGCGTCGTTTAAATATTCCCCGCTATAGATATGCACTGGTAAGCCCTTAAACCTTAATGTAACGTAGATCCAAATAGAACTGTTTGTGTGACCCGATACTCCTAATTGTAAAACAAAAAGATTGTTCCTAAGTATAATGTCGTCTTTATGTGCAAGACTGTGTAATTCCACACAGTTTAGAATGCTTCACATATTACAGCGTCTCAGGCAATACGTATTTTTAAACTTTTGACAGCTTTCAATGCACTAACAATACGCTCCCTGTGATATTCGAAAGCAATGGTGTGGGGTAAAAAATCTCAGAGACAGATTGTCTTGATGTCCCACTTTTCCCCAAAAGTTGATCTGATAATACCGCAAATTGGTTTAATCTGAGATCAGAATATATTTTGCAATTAACCAGTGACTGATAAAATCTGATATGTATGTGTATGTTTTAGGTTAGCCTGGATATGCTATAAGATGGGAAAGGTCAGACATCCCAACGTTACTGCCCTGGTGTGATATTTTACCTGTGACAATCGAAGAGAAACGGTCAGACATTCCCCCAAAATTACCTTTATAATGAAAGCTATGGTGTTAAGAGTGTTTACCCTGGCTCCGTTTATTCACCTACCAGTGACGTCCATGTGGATAATTCATTAACCCTGTCCTTTCTGGACGCATCAGATTCGCGACACGAGTGTTCCGTAATCAAATCACCTTGACTTTATACCAACCCTCCATAGAAAAGTTTGCAAAGAAATCAGATACAGAGTGACACCTGCCTAAGTTACACTGACAGTTTATTATAGAACAATCGCCATTTTGATGACGACCACCTAGAAAAACGCAATCATTTTTTTTGTTCAGATATAAAGTCGGCCGATTTAAAAACTCGATCGGACAACATTCAACATCACTATGTATTTACTAGCCTCATTAGTTTCCGTTTTTGTTCTTCGATACTATAACTTCCTTCTCTTGAGTGAGTGTTCTGTTTGATTAAACTTAACACAAATCAACTGCCCGGTGATTGGATTTGACATCAAGTAAAATGATTGTCACTTATGGTTTAATAAGAGCCAACGATTTCTCGATTCACAATCGTTTTGTTTTCTCATTTGTCGCATTATGTAAGTGGTATTACATTGTTTTGAATGCAATGTAATGTTCTTCTTAAATTTTAAGACGCTACGATTTTGTGCAAATAACATTTATCTCTCGTCCGCTAAATTAGTTTCTTTAGTTTTATTTTGGTTATTTGTGTACATCCGACGCACATTAAAATGATTTATTGAGGATTTTCAAAGGTTTATAATGAAAAGAGAGGCACATTATATTTTTTAACAAGAAACCACTGATTTTCGTTCAAATCCGGTTAAACTTATTGTTATTGAGGTTGCAAACATTTCTATTCATGACGTTGATATTTTATATGTTCGCTGTTACCGGAAGAGTAATAACGGTTTGAAAATGTTAATTAAGGCCAAGTATCACGCAAAGTGTGATATCATTTGTCTGCAAATTTGGATGGTGGGAAGTTTCTTGTCACCGGCACTGCATAGTCTTTATATGAGTGTAATAAAATTCATTAATTATGTAATTGTCACCAGGCTATTCTTGAGTCCCTGTCTAATGTTGGAATACACCGCCGTCATATAAGTGAAATATCATTAAGCACGGGGTTAAACACCAATCCATAAATCAATCAACCAGATAATTATGTTCAAAACAAACGATCAGATATTATACTTGGATACACGTCCTTGCACCATGATGCTTTAGAATCTAGCTTGATAGATGAATTTAGTAAATCCAGTTACTGAGAGGTTCGATAAACTAAATTAACATGACGCAACATATGAGTTTATGTGCTCAAGTCACGTTATGTTCTATTAGTGTTATAGATAAAATTAATCTGGAATTCAGTTCTCAAAATGTCAAACTCAATTATCTACTACATTCCTGTAGTTCAGATTTTAAATAAACTATATTTTCCAACCGAATAATATCAAGCAAGCTTTTTGAAACGTAACAACGGCGACAAGAGGGCGGTATTAGAACAGAGAAAACAGATTGGATATGAATCTGAAGCAAACAATAAACGTTACCTTGCTGAAATTTCCCGTGGTGAGCTTGACGTTTAATCGATCATATGATTCCAAAATGAGCTCCTTGGGCAACGCGCGTTTTTTTTTTGTCTCCAGCTTTCTATAGGCTGATTTAGAAATACAGTTATTTTTTATTTTATCGCAATCATCATGCAACGAAGAGCTATTGTTGGGAACCAAGGCTTATCACAAACATACAGTTGATAATGTGGGTCAGCTGTTTTCGTGCAAACTTGTCCCGTGGTTGACCAGTCACTAACTACTGTTGACGTTTATGTGTCAGAATTTAAATTTTTTGTCACACGGCTGTGAGATTCTATTTTGAAACAGGAACCGAAACACCAGACATTCCCATTTGTTTAATATAAAAAAAATCTGGTGATAGACGGACATGTGCGTGCTTCATGTGCGTGTTTTCAACGTTCTACCTTGTTCCCAGGGTAAGTGTAAAGAGGAAGCTGCTGTCACTTCTGAAAAAGGTACATTACTTAACTGAAATATACAGCAATTATCACTGTTTACTTACAGCACAAGCCCGCTGGAGTAACAACACTAACTCAGAATCAATACATTGCATGTGACTGACAAGGGTCTCGTCCCTGGTCTTCTATGTCACGTAATTCAGTATGACGAATTCTGACGAAAACCCTGTGACCATGCGGAAATTCATTTGGGCTTACAACACCAAATACGGTATTCTGACTGTTTGTGTATTATGGTATCTTCTGTTAAATCTGTAAAGGCTTGTAAACGTTATCAGAAATTTCGTAGTTACGCCAGTGCATGGTCTAAAATTGTAAATGGCTGTACAGCGTTCTTTATTATATATCTGTGATGCATTTAATAAATGTTTTCTTTCCCTTCACTTTTTAACAGTCGTCCTGTGGTGACTCTTATAGAGCGAAAGGGTGTAGTAGGCCTATCTATTTTTCCTATCAATGACATGCCTTATTAATGACATGACTTTTTGGTGCTTTACTAATGTAAATATTTCTTTAATTTGCCTGGATGATCTTACTCTGTTATGCTAGTTTATATGCCGAGAAAGGTGTGTTTGTTGTGGGGTTTTTTCGATCGAATTCTGTCGTATTTAAAGTTATTTCACTGATAGTATGACGTCAACGGGAACCCTACATCTTTGCAAACGACCAGTGGCACGATGCAAAACAACGAGTGACCAAACAACAAGCTTAATCAATCAGCGTCCATAACACAACATGAGTTATTTACCTTTCCCATGTACCTCAAGAGAGGAACAGGACCCAGAAATTTCCATCATCCAACTGGTGCAGAAACAGGAGTTCCTTTATCTGCCACTGTAGCCTTATCCTACCTAGAACAAAGAGACAACTTTTAACGCAATTAACGTCTTCTCCTCAGTGGTTTTAAAAATGGCATAATTAGTTCTGACATTTTCCTAGTTTTTTTAGTTAATTACTAAACATTTGCGTTCTTGTGATTTCAGTTAAATCTCCAACAGGTTATTGGTGAAGCTGTCTCGTCTATTTCTCAGCTGGATGTATATTAAAAGCAACATTGTTTGTGTCACGCTTTTACCCCGTATTCACATCTTGAGTCTAAGACCGCGTGACGCCATCCTTGAATAGTTGGATTTCTACATAATCAGATGCTTTCTCTCTATGCATGTTGAATCTCTGTCTTGCATTTGAAAGCAAAAGAAACATTTAACGGTCATGATTGATGTGATCTTAGAAAAAGCAATCACCTTTCCCAAAGTGTCTGTTAATATAGTCGTGTTGGTGCCATTCGTTTGGGACAATGTAATCCATCAAGTAAGGAGGTTAGACTTTGTGTAACGAAAGACATTTTAAAAAGTATCCGAAAAGTAAGTGAGTAAAACAGAATAGCATCAATGGCATATGTTATAAGCGATCTTAGCTCATTCAAATTGAATTTGAGGAACACAGGGCTTTCCTCTTAAAAGTTATGAGCAAAAAATCTGGTTCACAGCTAAATAATGAAGAAGGTCATGTGACGTGGTTTAAAAGGCAGCAACTTTCAGAAAGTCTGTTAAATTACCCAGTCAATTCGTGAGCCTTTCAATCAGCGATATTTCTCATGCCCAAAAATATATAAAAAAAACTCCTAGCAGAGTTTATTTTTGACTACTTATCGCAATTCGCTGTCAAATACTTCACGCGCACTTGCTTTGCTTTTTAGCGTAGTTAAAATGAGACAACAATTTCTGTGTGTAATTAAACAGATTCTTTGCTGGGTTTGGCAGAAGTGCCAATGGTACGTTGTTAAATAGAAACTTCATATAAACGTCAAAGAAACCAACGAGTTACAGAAAGAATACAATATGTATATCAAAGAGGAATAGAAACTCCCTATCAAATTATAAAATTTCATGTCAAAAAAGCATAACAAAAAATACAGGAATATCTATCCTTTACTTAAACGATGATGTCAGTTTTCTCATGTGCGTCAATATCACACTTAAAGGTTAAACTAACTAGACTGGAGCCACTGCAAAATGTGTACGCAAGCTCAGTTTGATGTGGCGTAGTCATGTGAGAGAAAAACACAGTACATTAAACCCTGACAATTCAGTCCACAGGACAAAGGAAACGTGTATTTTATAGGAAAGGGATGTTATGACAACTGTCTAGGTACAAAATAAACAACTATTCAAAATGTAAGACATTATATCGAATATCTCGATACCCATAGGCTTACATTAACAACGATTTTACTATAGCCTCTGATGTAAAACCAGCCAGGTTGGAATATTTTTGTACAGGTCACTTGAAGGAGAGAAAGTTTGATCTGTAGTATGTACATACATACTTTTTTTTACTGAAATTAATTCCCCTTCTTTCTTTTTCTCAAAATAACATGTTTCTTTATAGTGAATGTGTTCTGTTTGATCAAACTGAGATGCCACAAAATGACCAGTGATTGTCAATGAACCCATTAATCAGAGCTTTATCGTTAATCAACGATTACTTGGGTTCTCCTCGTTTTGTACACCCTTTTACTGCTTTCTTGCATCGCTTGGCTTCTACTAGAATATATTTTTTTATGATTATTGTCATTCTCATACAGGTTTCTCTGTCGTCATAGATGAAGTTTAAATGCGCCTCTTTAAAAGTAGTGTCCGCCCTAAATGTCCATACTGTTAAAAAGTTGCAAATCAAATATCCTGTACTTATCCTGGTCTTTAAAGAATGCTAACGATGTAAAGAAAATGTAAACATCCACTGTAATGCCATTAACATTTTCGCAGCCCCTGTTTTTTGTCGCAGTTAAGATGGCGCACACAAAAATCACACCAGATCAAACTGTAGTAATAAATGGAAAAGAAAAATTCTGAACAAGAAAAATGTTCGCATGGGGCACAGAAAATCATAAAAGTTGAAAGGGTAATGGTAAATGGATTCAGTTTTAATTTGGCATTGTCAAGTTAAATATGTACATGTATATGTACTGGTGATGGATGATACCAACTTGATTTCGAAGTTTCGTTTATTGTTTGATACTACAAAGTGACATGGGAAACTACTGACACATAGATGGCTTGTATTTGATGTTGTCTGCTCAATCAACATTCTAAAATTACGTGATGTATCTCACTGATTAGACATCATAAAGCGTGCAAATAATATTTCAGAACTGTGTAATCCAAGTTTTATATATTTATTTACTGGGGTCTAAAGAGGTATTTGAGGTTCGGTTTCTTTCGATGCATCATGTTTTGCTAGTTAAGGCGTTTGAGTGCTTCGGATGACGTTTTACTTCAGATCGTTTTATCGATATGGCAACAGTTTTTCCTTTTCGCTGGATGATTTCAATAACAATATCAAACACACTACCTATGCAGTCCGTATGGTGATGTGTGTTATCCCATTGATTCCTGGAAGCACTGGAAGAAAGTAGAAGCGTTTAAGTTTCTTCAATATTTTATAACATAAACACAATCTTGTTACAAATTATTATTATTCTCTTTCTCAGCGACATACAAGAGAGGTTTTCCTGATATAAACGCGGATGGTTGGCTGACAGTTTCCTTTGCCGAGGTGCTCCCTGGGATAAGGTGCATCAGGAGGTCGATTTCAGGTGGTGTCGAAAAAATTTACCGCAAATCTTTCAGTCGAGATATGTACGAAATTAGTATCAATGTCTTAAAAGGCATTCAGGTTTTATTTCAATAGGAATGGAATCGCTAAACTCAGACGGGCGTCTTCTGAGCTGACACTGTCATTGGCGGTGTTTTCAGTCACCTAATATGATGACGTTTCGGCCTAGATGCTAAGACCATTTTCAAGCAATGATAAAAAAATCGGGTAAATGCCGCTTAAACAAGATACCTAATAATTACATCGTAAAACCCCAATCAAACAAACAACTAATCCTGACTTCTCATGGACTGTGACAGGAAGGTCGTTCATATCAACAATATAATCTACTTCAATGTAATGTCATTACTGCCTCGTACTAACTTGATATCATGGGGAGTCTGGGGGCTATTCGATGATTATGTCTGACATGCGATTTAAGATCACTTAACATTTATTACAATCAATTGGCTGTAATCAACTATGGTAGAGGTCATAGATTTCAGCCTGAGGAGAGTCTTTAAAATCTTATTATTATGGCCTGAATAATAATGGATAATTGAGGAGAATTAATAAGTCACCATATTTATACCCACAAGCTACTTCGAAGACGCCTTTCACGTGTGAAAACGATATCGGAAATGAGGTTTGAACTTTGTAACAATATAAACTAAGAAGTTTGTTTTATAGAAAAACGTGTATATGTTCATGTCAGTAAAATACATCACTTTAAACGAACAGACCATACTGTAATGTAATAGAGAGTCGATAATGATACCCGGCTATCGGAGTTATCTACTCTCAGATGTTCTATGTATAACAATACTAGTAGTTTGTATCTACTTTCTTCTGTTTATGATTTTGATGAACTACTATTAGTCCATGTATAATTATTATAATATATCATGTATCTGTAAAGTTCATTGACAGCATATTTGAAACAAAAGTAAATGCAATTTGTGTGAAATAAACACAAACTACATGTATTATTCTACCGTAGTTAATTGAGAAAAATGTTGAGATTCTATAATGCTTTAAAATAATGCTTGGAGTTCATGTATGAATCCAGATATGACTTAATCAGGTGTAAATCCTCGTAGAATTGGGCTGATGTGAAAATATATCGACCTGTGAAAAGGTCATTTATCGACCGTCTATTCATTAAGTGCACAATGCTTATAAAGTACCTTTACGCATCCCTTTTCCAAAACGCTTTACGTCAAAAAGTTTCCTTGAATAATGTAATATGTTTAATGTTTTTTGGGCAGAACAATCTATAATTTAATACGTTTAACATACCTCCAAGTTCTTTCACTAGGAATCTGAACAGACCATTCAATTTGGTCACAAAATACGCAACATGAGCATCCCAGTGCCAGTGTTTCCTGTAGAAACAAACATTCGCGAGCCTTGTCCTGGTGACAATTCTTCTGGTTCTGCTATTTTGGTTCTGCTATCTGTAGCTTAGTAACTGGGAGTGCAGGCCCATAGTCCCGAGAACCCCCAGTAAGGTCAACAGTTGAAAAACGCGTGAATTACTGGTGTCTTTGTTATCTTATTTTATAAATGTTTGAGTAAGATAAAACATTAAATTGTTGTGTTCAGCCTGCCACAAAGAAGCAGAGCCGATGTAAAACACTAAAATCTGAGAAAACGATGAAAAACAGAAACGGATAAACTGAAAACCAATTTAACGCAGAAATAAATTTAAACTATTTCGTCCTTTTTAGAGATTTTCCTAATGAATTAAATGAGCCAGTGTATATATTTCTCCTCTGTGCGTGTTAAAATTGTTGTTTAGTTGCTTCTAAACTAATCTTCGTCCTATTCTTGTTAAATCATCATTAAATTTCAACAAAAACTATTTTTTTCATATTAGAATAAATATACTCATTCAACCCCATAATGGCAATGCGATATTTAAGTGAGTTGTTACATCTTTGAATACTGGGACCTTGGTTTAGATTATTATTTATTTAAATTAGATTTGACAAGCTACTTAATTGTCCATACCAGACAGCCATTTTAATAGCTACATCGTCGGTGAGTTGTATTCCTTACAAATCCCGGACGAATTCAGTGCAATTCGATTCGCAAAGATCAATTGTTCAAAACCATTTAAATACAAGGGTATTGTTGCGCACATCTGTACGTAATCATCTTATATTACTTTCAGCCAAAATTTATGCTCTCTTCACTTTAGAGCTGTCACGACCGTGCCTATTAAATTTCACGTAGAGACGTTTTTACGTTGAAGAAAACCAGAATTGATACAATCGTCGTTGTTTCCCGTAATATATCTGTTAATAAAATGTTCTTGCGTTTAGCTCAAACTCTACTCATGTATTTCAACAAGATGGCAACGTCTTTAAAATGAAAGAGATATGTGTTTAACAAAATGAAATGTGAATGACATTAATGAATAAAACAAAATACATTTAGTATACTTGTGAGGACATTTGTAATGTTTTGTTTGAACGCAGAAACCTTGAATAAGAGATTAATCGCAAATGTATTGGTCGAGATTTGTACGAAATGGGTTGCAATGTCTTTAAATGTATTCACGTTCTATTTTAACGGTAATGAAGTCGATAAAATCAGTTTAATTCAAATTTAATTGTTTCCGTAGACACATTAATGTCGGGCTGCTTCGTGGCTGAGCTGGTTGCCTGTTGTTGGACTGCTGAACCGATCTATATAGATATTATTATGCCAATGAAGAATTTAAGAAAAGCAGGTTAAATCAATAATTCGGCAAAATTCAGTATAGCTGGAAAAAATTTATTTATTGGAAAAGGTTAATCAGGCAGCGTCAGTACGTTTTAATTGTAATGAATGTGTCCATTTTTTTCTATCCTGCAGCATCACACGTTCATCTAATTTGTGTGTGTCTTTAGTTGTAAACTGAGAAATTTACAACAGTCCTTTGTCAGATTAGTTAGTGCCTTAAACGGAACAAAATTCTTAATTATTTTTATCTAAATATTTCCTCATTCTTCGCTGAATTGAACTGTTTGTTTTGGGTATAGTTAGTGCTCGACATAAACATCAACACTGTTAGAACCGTTAAAGTTAAATTACCCTTCGTTTGTTAAAGTCATTCATCTATAAATGATGACAAAGATCATATGAATGTTTCCTGGTGAACAGTAGCACACAGCTAAAACGACATTCTTAATTGCATTAATACTCATAGATAGTACCATAAATGGGTGTAGCCTAATGGAATGCAATCACTTCTAACTGTCAGTGATTTGCAAGTAGTTTTCACAACCCAAAAAAGACCTGAACTGCTCTACATATTCCAAACTAGCCCGGTCATCGCGTTCTGGGAAAACCAGCATAAACCCGTTTAAATTATAACGAGGTGTTTTTTTGTATCACGCGTGATAGAACCATTAAACACGCCATGTCAACTATAAGACATTGACTGCAGTGACGTTTATTCAATGGGATGTCTGCCACAATAATCCCAGATCGATGTAATTCTGATTTGACGTCTTATATGATGGAATGTTGAGCAGTGAATCGTTAAGCAAACATTTCTTAAAATATATCTTCCATTTTGGTGTTTAGTTGTAATATGTGTTAATAATAAAACTTAAAATCCGTTTCTTACAGTCTAAATTTTATTATTTTAGTATTTGATTTATTGTAGATAAATAGTGTTTGTTTGTTTGTGCTTGATGTCGTTGTTTAAGTTGTTTAGGTTGTTTCACCGGTGTGCTTACTTTCAGTCTTTCTAAAATACATTTACAAAAAACAGCACAAACTTCTGTGATTTCCTTTCTTTTTCCGTTCTTCATTTTAAGTATGATTCAAGTTAATGTTTAAGTTACATCATAATACTTAAAATTGAAGCACTTAGATGACATGTGTGTCTCCAGATGTGACATAATCTGACATTTATAGAATGTTTTTTTGTAGAATGGTGCTGCTTTGGGAATAACTCGATTTGCAAAGCCCAATTTATCGACCATTTTTTCTTTGGATAAGAAAACTTTTATAGAGCAATTCTATTTTTTTTATCCCCAAGTGTATTGCATAAATCAGTTTCTTCTTGAACCTGGATAGCTTCGTGCTGGATCTATTTTAGGGTTCTAGATAAAATTAGATTAAAATAAGTTTGTAACTTATAGTTTTAAAGATATAGCCATATACTCTTCACACTTAAAGGCCTAATATTAATCATAACTTTAGATAAAGTATATGGAATTACTTTTAAATCTAAGGCACCAATATGCGGGAAACTCTGAGTTTATCTTTAATTTAATTTTCCACTTTGTTTGCGTGAATCTAATGATTCATGTTTTAAAGAAGCAAATATAATTGTTACGTAAAATCTATAATTTTCTCATCAACTGGTCAACAAAAAAAATTCCATCCGGGTTTGCGAGCTATCTGACATAGAAATAAAATTGTCTATGCGGGCTGAAATGAATTTCAGTGCCTGGTCTTATCACCGCTCTAAAGCGCATTTTTCTGGAGTGTACTCTCCTTGTCCTCAAATCCATCTCTCCTAACATTTCGAGATTTCAAACATTTCTTTGGACTGTATGGGGGTCGGTCTGCGAGAAGGTACCAGCGGGAGGTCGTGGGTTCTACCCAGTTACCTCCAACTAGAGAGCCCACCAATAGTATGTAATTCAGACATCTAGTCCTGTTGGTCTAACGTCGACAGAAAAACAAGTTCATGACCTTCATAGCGCTTTAACATAAATGGTTAAAAATATGTAATTTGAGAAAAAAATTCCAGAAGCCCAGCGACACAGCATATTTATGTCAGTGTTACATGTGTATGTTCCGCGTGTTTTATTACATATATATTGTTTTCTGCATTATCAAGTCACCCCGGAATCTTTTTCCGCCCCTCTTAACTAGTATGACAAAATATGTCCATTCCCTGTCAAGCGGTCTATTTAGTTGGTGTTAAACGTTGTTCTATAGGGAATACATTACAGGATGCTACATTTGTAGTTCGTTCCTATTTGGTGAAATGCATTAGTGTGTTCTGTTACCCGTGGGTCTTTCTTTTAACTGTACTTGTCATGCTGTGTTATTGTTTTGGATATCTACAATATATGATTTATCTTTCCATGGTGTATTTGCGTTTATTCACTTTCGCTATTTCTTTAGTCTTCATTGCTCATTTGTTTTATTTTCGATAGCATAAAACGCTAGATAACATTTTATTAATTTAATCCATGAGAAAGGAATGAAAGAAATTAATCTTGGAGACTGAGCATGCAGTGGTCTGATAGAAAAACAACAAGGAACACGCAACCAGGACACACTTTCGGAACAGGATACCCAACAGATATAGATTGAAAGAAGCGCATTTTGTCCTCAATTGACAGTTTGTCCATTTGCGAGGGTTTTAGTGAAACATGATTCTTCAGGTTGTAAACACATTTGACATGTTGTACAAACCAAGGGAGTGCATTACTCAATAATGTATAAGAAAGCTATTAAATAATCCCTTTAGGAGTAAAGAAAAATGTGCGTGGCTTCCTCTGTTTTCCCAGGATTTGCTTCGTCTCCACGTTTTCAGCTAATGATAAACCGTAACAATCACATATTTAAATGCCATTTGGGTCGGATTTCTTTGCGTAGCTTTGAAAAATAACAAGAAAAGTGGTTATCCTTACACAAAGCCTCGATTGTCTTGAAAGACTTTAGTGTTGGTTAATATACCAATATGTTTGCTTCTATCGAGACAGCCGTGTTTGTTCTCTTGTTTCGCATCTTGTGCCGTGCACTCGTTTGACAATATAGGACGGCCTGTCAACCCTATATGACATCGCCATGCTTTAAACAATGACTATAAACTAAAACAACAAATGATTGACGGTGCAGGAAAATTTAGAGTGCAGAATTGAACAATTCTTGATATTTCCTTTAGTACTAGATATTATCCACCATTGTCCATGTCTTGCGACCGAGGTGTTCCATAATCAAGCCATCGTACGATTGTCCCACCTTGATTGTTACCGTTTACTTCTTCTTGTTCAACCCTTTAACAAATCACGTGATAAGTTATAAAATTGTCATCGTGTTTTTCCAAGTAACTTAACCAAGCGTCGGGTGTCGATATTTCTTCATTCAACTTTCAATATACACTGCAAATTACGTTATTTTAGTTCTGCACCTCTTTCTCGCTATAGCAAATTTGTAAACCACATCTTCAGAAAAAAATTGGTCCAAGCAGAATGGATGTATTCTGTCACCACGTTATCACATGTTTGAAGAATATGTTTTTACTTTATCATACATTATATGCGGCAGACGAAACTAGGTCGGTTTAATTATACATTACAAGACACTCTATTTACAATCAGTAAGTTATCCATCGTACTTATCATTTAAACTAGAAGCATTTCTAATTAAAACATGAGGGAGCAGTCAAACTGCAGCACTCTTCAGCCTAAATAAGTTTTAAAGACAGGGAGATTGAACAGTTGCACAGTATTGGTAACAACACTAGGTTCTACATGTACAAGTTGATATGTGTCGAGAGTTGTTTTGAAATGGTTTCATATTGATAAAGATGTATAATTTTATTCAGCTCAGCGCAAAACACGGTGACGGGTAGATGGAGAAAAAAATCCGGAATTTGAAGAGCCCTCTCACTGTATGTTGTTGCTGCAATGCCATGATTTGAACAAAGCAATGTCAACAGTTTTAAAACGATTTAATTAGTTTTTCCCAAGCTGTGTGCCTCGAACGAGGTATATACTTACTTCGAGGTACTGTGCCCAACCGGAGCATACGGTTGAGGAATCTTACCAGTTCGGAAACTCTAGTGTTTTGACATGTGACATGTGCACCAAAATAACTGGGTGATCTAATAACAACAACTGCATTTCTGAACCCCAATCCACGCGTGAATTAAAATTATAGAGTTGACACAACAATATGAAAAACGTTTATATCCTTCTATAACAGTATTTATTTGTAGATAAAAATAGGAATGTCCTAAAATTTAGAGATACGGACCTGTGGCGGATACAAGATTATGTGAAAGGCGGGGCTCGATTATCCTATCCTGGCCCCGGATGCTCTGAAAATGAGGAAGGCCGGAAAGACGATCTCAGCTTATTTTCATAATGAAATTTGGTGTAGCATTGTAACAAGATGACTTGAATTTCGGCTAAAAATCGACTGAAACGAATTTAATGGGATTTTTTTTATTTTTTCTAGTAAGCCTATGGCCCAAAGTAATAAGCTTTCAGAAAATATCAACCTCGAAAATGTGCAATATACCGTATTAAAATAATAGGGGAAAGTGGGGGTAATATGGACCCCGTAAGGACAACCTCCGTTGTATCCAACATTTCAAATCATTTTGAGTAAACTATTGGTTCTATGTGTACGTTAGGTGGATAGGTATATACAATAGAAGAAAGGTCTATGAATTATCAAAGCCACCTGGTATACGAAGACTTTAATAGTGTCCATATTACCCGGAAGCAGGGGTAATGTGGACCCCCGTGACCATATTACCCCCAAAGTAAACGAAACAAAAATACAAGAGAGTAAGTGTTACAACGTTCAAATTTATTATGTAAAGCTAACCAAAATTGTGAAAATGTTTAAGAAAACAGAACATTGATTAGATAAAAACATTGAATTTAAAGTAACAGCTTTCAAAGTAACTTATTTATACAAAAAAAGAAAGCAAATTGTTATTTAGAGTCTTAATTGGGGAATATTGTTCTATCAACCTGTCATTCGTCACAATAGTCACAGATGAACACATATGGCCACCCATTGGGTAATATGGTCACCCCCATGGCCATATTACCCGAACCGCATGGGTTTCTATTCAGGCCGCCATAATGGAAAAGATTAGCGTAAGCGTTATTCGGTATTATGTTACTGAAAGATGACTTACTACTGCATAATCTGACAGAATATGATTCGTCGCTTTCAATTAAAACACGGTTTACACACCTCATAAAATGTGGTTAACATCATAATAATATGGGTAAAATTCTTAAAATCGGTCTACTTACCCTGACTTCGGCGACAGAGCTTCTTCACTCAGTGAGTTCAGGCGTAGTCTTAGGTTACTTCCCTTGCTTAAAGATGACTGCATCAAACAAGTTCCCAGGGCGGGAATTCAAATGTGTCCATATTACCCGAGGGTCCATATTACCCCACTACCCTAATAACGTTTGTAAAATATATAATGCGGATCGGTCGTGATATTAAGTGATATAATTGAGGTTAGTACACTACAGTACTTCCATTTACAAGTTGGGTTAGGTTTTTAGCGTTACTTCAGAATAAGAAAATGTCGGGGAATATACAGCGAAGCTTTTGCGGAAAAATAAGGATGGGAGAATACATAATGACTAGAAAACATGTATAGTACACTATATCAGGGCGAATACGAGGGAGCCGTGCCTACCCGCGTGAGTTATTTCATAATAAAACTTGCGGGGGACGAGAATGGCCCTTCGTGTTTCGGCTGTAGCTTTTGACCAATCCTATGCATCTCGATACAACCTGCTTATCCCCTGGGCGTAATTTGATTAGCAGTTGACCAATCAAGAGGCCAGACCCCAGTCAGAGTAGTCACACCCCGAAACGTATGCTTATCCAATGAAATAAAGTATTTCTGCTGCTGAATATTCAGAAAGTCTACGGAATACATTAGCCATATATGGTATCCAGAGACAACTTTATTATTTTTAAACAAAACTAAATTCCCCCCAAACATGAAACTTACAGGGGCACAACTTCAGTATACAGTGGTTACAGCATGTAAGTTTCATCAAATGCCCTACGTTAGTTACAGAGATATGGCTTGGAAACGAAACGGCGAAGTGACACATCCAGCCTCGACACAGACGACGACGATAGCAACACTCCTTATTCAAAGGCGGAGGAGTAAAAACGATGACTCCTCATCGTGATAACCAAACACTTTTATTGTCAGCAATTGGCACGCAGTTTTTTATTTCACTTTGTGAGAAAATTCATGTTCTCTTTTCGTTGGCGGTGCCAAGTATATGTGTAAAGAAGTAAAACGAACAGAGCAACATAGGATAAAAATAAATGTAATCATTCATTCTGTCGTTGCTCGTTCCGTGATATACTTGTTTATACAAATTTAGTGCTTAGATGAAAAATGAAGAGAACAGAGGTTAGTGTCGTATTTATGTACTAATTCATTTTGTCGTATTATCCAGGGGTATATCTTTTTGTCAAAAGATGTGTGTAAAGTATTATGAGAGTCGATCATTTTTGACAAACTCTTTACATGAAAAGGATATGTGGTTATCTAAAAGTTATGATAACAAAAAGTTATTTACGAGAAATGACAAACATCACTAATAAAACTCGGATGTTATATTTAATAATGCTTTGTTTTTGTACACAGAAACATGGAATAATAAATTAGCCGTAAGTGTTTGAATAGGCAAAAGAATTATTTAAGTCTCGTATGTGTTCAGGGGTTTGTCAAGAAGAAGTAAATCGATTTTAAATCCAATAGCTCGAAATTTCGCCAAACATATGAATGGTACGTAAGCCAGTCCATTGACCCTTAAACTTTATAACATGTCGACCTAGCATATATAATTTTCGGGTATCAGTGGCTATGGACTTTTTGCTAATATCTTTTTCCGTTGTATTCCCAGTAAAGGCCGCCAAACCAATCCGTTTTATAATGTTCAATCTTGAGTGCAACATAAGTTATATCAAAATGTCAAAACTCACACAAGATCATGGCGGCATGAACAACTTTACCTGAGCGAGCTGTGTTTACGGTGGCCAAATTCGATGTTTACGAAGTGAGATATCTGTATGTAATGGAATAGACAGTGTTGGGAATATCTGCGGACTATATTGTGCTGTTATTTAGGACATTTTTTATTTATATTGTGTCTGAAAAGCTGTGATTCGCAGGTTATCCGAATTACGAGAAACAACAACAACATGAGTCAGCCACAAATCGCTTCGCTGTTACGGGGAGTAGAGGCAGACAAACGCGAATCAACTCCACCAAGACAGGTC
>JAVFBZ010141551.1:5333-19287 GCA_032466195.1 Katharina tunicata
CACTGATATTTTAACAGTGAAGGATATTTCATCAACATATAAATAATAAAAAAGATCTATGCCATCACTGATATTTTCATTTGAGGTCTCAATCTTTACTCTTTATTTCAAAAAGAATAAATAAAGCTTTAACATGTATGTTTAATTGAAGTCAAAGATTCCAATGTTTATCACGACAATAAATCAAAGACAAAAATGAAATGTAGAAACAAATTAAATATAATTTCTGTATTATAGCTTGAATTACCAGAATATACAAATTTCTCTATAAAGCAAACTTTTTGTAACTTTCAAATCATTTAAAACAAAAATGTATGCATAAGAGCCTTTCTTATAGGCATGCTAAGAATTGCGCAATCTTTCCCTGATATAATTAATGATGTAGGCCTATCTGTAGGCTACCGTAATGACATTATCTGCACCACAAAGGGCGTGTAATCTGATGACTTAATACTGAATGGAGTGTGATTTAAAATAGAAATGTAAGCACCTTAAAATTTGGGCTAGTTTACTGACGTACAGGTTGATGCACAGTCTACCGTAGTACACTTTATTAAAGCCTATTGGAGTAAGAATCAGATATAAGTTGTTCGGGTACAAATGTACTAGCCTACCCTAAAGCAATAATTAAAAAACTAATTTCATAATATCTTGCACAACATGTGACTCCTAAGATTTTTAATTAATAAATACCTTCCTATGGCAAAAGAATGAAAGCAGAAATTCTATCTTGTTTGTTTGAGATAACTAGTGTTGCATATCAAAATAAAAAATTCTTTTAAACTTAATATTAACAAAACTTTTTCTTAAACCTTATAATCTTAAAAAAGGCAATTTAAGGGATTCCTTGTTAAAATCATGTGTTAAACTAAAACCAAGCTACTTCTAGGTGTTTTAAAATGGAGGAAGAACAAACTTTACAATGTAATAGCCACCTTATTGAAAGTTGAGGTTTCTTCACTTATAACAAAAGATTAAGATATGTCTCTTGAATAACTGCAGTTGACTGTTGACTTGTATTTATATCTCACAACAGATTTCTTTCAAAGTATGATGCCCTGGGTTAAAAAAAGGTGAGTTATAACACAGAGCAGAAAAGACATGGCAATTCTCACATCTCACATATGTTTATATCAAACTGACAAAGCTGTTAAAGCCTGAAACTAAAGGAGAAAGAAACTAACAAAATCCAGTGGTATTTAAATTATAGGACAATATGAAGCTGCTACTAAAACTGCTATGACATCAGATTACAAGCTCAGGGCCCATTTTCACAATGCCTCCTTAGGCTAAGGTGACCTTAACTGTCATGACAACATTATACCTTCAGTACTGGTCATCATGGTAATTAAGGCCACCTTAGCTTAAGGATGCTTTGTGAAAGTGGGCCCAGGTGTATAACTTTTTAATGTAGGTCTACATTTGTACATGTTCTGTTTTCCTAGAGTTCAGTTTTGAGTGATTTGGGTTATTTTTTACCTGCAAGAAACACATACACTGTAAAAAAATCATGGCATAAACAGTCCACCATACATTTTACTTACATTCAAGTGGCTTTCAATGGAAAATGATAAATCCTTCAAAAAATGTTACAGCATTTATGTTAACGACTAAGTAGGGTCTTTAAATTGACTATGACTTTGTTTTGTTTTTCTTCCCCTTTAACTTATCTCTTAATCTGTTCATCCGACTAAAAAAAAAAGTTTTTTTAATAAATATTAAAAATACATCTTTATGTTGAATTTGACTTCTCAGAAGTAATACAACCCAAACAGTTGTGATACATTTAATAGTCACCATGTTTCATCTATTACATTTATTATTACACTGTTCCTGTGCAGTTGGTAAGAACGAGAAGAAGGGCGTCTTCCCCAAATCGTTAAAAATGTTGGTCTCAAGTTGCATTTTCAACAGATTTTGTCAGTTCCAACATGAAATGAAATTTGTATTAATTGTATGATTAAGTGGTTTAGAGTTTGTTTTTCTTCCTTATGCACATTTAAGCATGTTTTAAAAAGCAAAACACAGACAAATGCAATTGCAGATTTTCATAAAAAAAATTTGAGGGACGATTTTTAGGTTATGCCGGACACAGGACTGCGACATTCTTAAATCTAGACTAAAAAAAAACCTACAATGATGTATATTATATTATTATATGGATCATTATATATGTCATTTTTTTTAAGAGAAGTTTGGTTCAGAGAAGAGTATTCATATTGTTTGTTACCAAAATATTATAACAGGAAAGGTGAAACTTTTATGTGAGAAATTAAAAAAGCTTTTTAAATGGCATGATTCAAGACCAAATTGCGGGACCATACTGAACTTTTCACTCAATATCTGTGTTAATGTCTAAGAATTCATTTATAACTGAATGAATGTATACAGACGTGAAGAAATATCTTTAAGTTTGGAAGCACTTACTGATGAATAGAAAGCTACCCGGATCTTAATATCTGGGTCAAGTAAGTTAAAGGAGTTCAACCAATGGAAACAGCCAGATCGGATGACCTTTAATAGAAGTACTGACTGACATTATTATAAAAGTGACATGTGAACGTAATATAATACCTACCCATTATAGCCATTAAGGAAATACGGGTTCGAAAGATGAAACAAAATTTTAAGAAATTCTGTGCATCTTGACTTAAATCATTTATACAGAAGCATTAAATGAGGAAGAACTACACCGGACAATCTGAATAACCTAAAATGATTGGCGAGCCATTGCTATTAGTGGCCACTGGCAAGATTCAAAACTGAAGCCTTTTATTAATATTCTTACATTATTATTAGCAGCATTAGCAAACAAACTATATGTAGGTCACTGGGGTCTATGTAAAATAAAAATTATTTCTAAAATGTAACTGACATCATTTTATTTTGAGTGCATCTCTAATTTCGTTGTTGTAAATACAGGTGCATAATAAAACACTTTCCACTAATTCACAACTATAAATAAGACGAGTTCATACCATGTACATGTAAAATACCAACTGAATAGAAATAGACTGTTGTTGAGTGTTTGTGGCATTGAAGTTACTGACAACGGTGCTCTTTTTGAGTCATACAATAATAGATTAAGTTGGGGTAAAAATAAGGGGAATCCCCCACAACCATCAACTCATTGACTTAAATTATACTATAAATCTCCCTGCTAGTTTTGTTACATTGTATCAAGTACATGTATTCATTCAACTAACACATACAGCATATATAGTATATAATAAGTAAATAATAACACTTAATATTCTAACATAAAATCTCTTTCATTTTCATAAATTAGGGCCTACAGTTTCATTCAATTCCCAAAATACAGAGGTTTGAAATTGTGTTGAAGCAAATTGCTCATAGAATTTATTATACAGACTGCACGATTAAAAATATCTTCCACGAAGTAAAAAATAACTACAAGTGACATTCTTCCGATGTCTTTGTGCACTTCATGTATATATCATGTATTTTATTCATACATTGTTAGTGTTTGGCTTTCTATTAATAATTTCATAGATCTTCCAACAATTGATTGAATTTCAATTGATTTCTGGTATAAAAACAATATGTGCATTAATAAAGTATCTTTTAATTGAAAAACTGTATTATTATCATGGGGCTACATTACAGAAGGTTTTATTGTATTTTTCTTCACAAAAAAAAATTGTTTTTATCCTATATAATCTTGCAGTACTTGAGAATAGATAAATAGTTTATTATCTAATTAAATTTTTTTTTAAATTGATTCAAAAGTGATTGAAACCTTAACTACTTTGCAACTCATTCCAGAAAATGTACATATAATTATGTATCACCTTGGCACTGAAGCAAACTTCAATAGGAATATGCATAAATAATTGTCATTGATTAAATATCATGACTCATTGTTTTTGGTTTGTTTGTTCATTTGTTTGTTTGATTGGTATTTTATGCCATACTTCAGGTTATTTCACTCATATGACAGTGTCCTAGCCCGATAGCTGAAGGAAACCAGTTCTAACCACTCTCAATAACATTGACAACATACAGAGGCACCACGGGACAACGACAGAACTCAAAACTTGACACCACGAGAAGTCGGCTTCCTGATGCCCCATAGCTCAGAGAGCACGAGACCCAGGGCACCGAAAGCTCCCGCCCAGTCACTTTATCGTCTTGCTTACTGATTTTTGTGGAAGACTGAACAGAAATCTCATAATATCCACTTAACTTCTCTCCAGCCACCAGCACCCCTGGATACATGATAATTGTAAAATTCTTCTGAACACAAAATCATGTCACAATTTTTATTCAAATCTTGCATATATATTATTTTTAAAATTTCTCCCCAAGACATGGAATTTCATTCCAACTATGCTTGTATGATTGTATAGTTGTATGATTGTATGGTAGCATGATTTCCCAGGGGCGACCACCAAAAACTTCCTTTGTTTACATGTGTCTGAGGTAGGTAGATAAGCTTGCTGAACAGTCCAATGAGACAAGGGGCAGGCTTGCTTGTTTCATTTGGGTAAAACATACTCATACTGGCATTACTGAAGGTCATTTCACTTATATGGCAGAGAATGGGTTTCCAAGTCACTTGTTAGTTCAAAAAAATAACAAGGATAGGATGCAAAAAATATAAAAAAATAAAAAAGACAGAAAATTTCACATTTTCAGCAAAAAGGCACCCAAGCAAATTAGCATTGTTTATCCTTTTAGCTTTGTTTGATTACTCAGGGTATGGCCGGACTAAGGGGTTGTAACAAACCACTATCTATCACACCGGAAAGAAACAGATCAACACAGGACATTTACAGGACTCAATAAAGAGATTAATAAATAAACGGGCTTCTTTAATAGCTAGGAGAGCACCTGGGCATTGAAAGATCTCGCCAACCACCTTGCTACACATGAGCTCACTAAGAGTGTCTGTTTACTCAACAAACCATCCACATGGTCATTACTCCTCACTCAGTCTTGATCATGCTTTCTTAAAGTCACATACGCACTAACAAATTCTCTATTTTGGGTTTCCACAGAATCACATGAATCATATACATTTTCAAGTAAGAGCCATTCCGTTTATTCTACGCCCAGATTTGAAGGTACAGGTAGTTTAAAAGCTACAAAAAAACCTGAAAATTCTGCCAAAAATTTTAAATGGAAATGTGTCAATCTGCTGTCACATCTCACACACTTTGATGTATCGACGTCAATCCGAGTCAAACATCAAATCTTGTAAAAACCAAGGCAAACAGAATTAGTTGAAGAATCCAAATTTTGGGTGCATATGTGACTTTAAATAAACCAAACATTGAGTCAAAATGAATTATTTATCTTTCTTCGGCTTTATCGATTGATTTATTCATTCATTGATTAGTGTTTAACGCAATGCTCAAGGTTATTTCACTTATAAAACAGCACTGTATTCCAACAGTAGACAGCAACTCTTAACACAACTATAAAATGTGTAGTCACTTTTCATAGTGTTTGGCTGTTAGAAAGATAATGTTCCTCCACTGCTCAGAATGACAGCATTAATATAATCTAGAAACATGCTGAACTCAGCCAGAGGGTTATCTTTCTACATCTACAGAGTTGTTACTTTAGTTAACTCTGTTAAACTTCTCAGTGGTAGTCATAATATCCCAGCAATTACATGTCTACGTTGCCTTCTTTAAAGCTTATCAACTTATATTTGAATTACTTACCTGTAATTTGTTTTTTTGGCACAATAGTCGGCATAGAGTATGAAGAGCTGGTCAATTCCACAACACTGTCTTGGCTGTCACCAGGGCTGACTACATCTCCAGCATTGTTAACTAACATCCGCCGCTTCTTAAAGGGCAGATGACTTCCACTGTCTGACAGCTTCACTGGAGTGGGACTTAGGCTCTGCGAACGGTTTGTAGCACTTACAGTAAGGAGATTTTTGGCCAACGCTGGAATATTCGTAACTGAAGAGGTGTATGAATTATTCTCAGGAATTTTTGAAAAAATTGATGACCTGCCTGAAGAAGTCACATGTACGGTGGGTATTTTCATATGGGATTCAGCTGTAAGCTGTGTTACACATGATGGAATAGACAATGTTTTTAAACCATTCTCAGTTCTCTGTTGTGGCACAGAATTCTGAGCACCAGATTTGGACTCAGCAGTGAGCTGGGTAACACAGGAGGGAATAGGTAACGTTTTTAAACCATTCTCAGAATTCTGACCACCAAATCTGTTTAACTGAACTGGAAAAGCCTGACCTGTTCTTATATCAACAACTTTACTTATCTCTTGTCCAGTTTGTCCGTTTCTTTGTAAATGAGGTTTTCCTGGAGCAGAAACAGCCTGGGGTTTCTCAGCTGTTACGGTATTCTGAGTAGGACTGGACTGATTAAGTTGTCTATTTATCACAGAGTTCATTGACCAGATACCAATAGGCTGTCTCTTCTGCATTGTGATTATGGCTTGAATTTGACCTAACATAAAAGCGCGTTCTTTGGGAGATGCTTTCGCCAAATTATCCTTCAATCGTTTAAGCGCATTTTGCTGAGCAAGCTGTAGTCCTTCATCAGTCTCCATGGACATAGATACTGAGTTGAAAGCATTCGAGACCTCGGGCACCAAATCAGAACTCTTTTCATTTGTTTCTTGGTCTGTATGAGTACTAGGATTACTACAGGAGTCTAACCACTGACTCACATAACTGTGTGAGGACATAGCTTGACCTATACCGTTTGGTTGTTTTCTCAGGTCAACAGCTCTCATGTCATCACCGCTTGTGCAGGAGGACAGATTCTTTTTTCCAAAGGCAAACACACTGCTAGGCAGATGTGTTTTTCTTTTAATAAGTTTCTTAACATCAGCATCTTTGGAATGTTTTGGAGTGTGCGCTTCATTTGAGTCCAGAGTTAATTTGTTAAAATCTGGTATTTTAGTTTCCGTTGTGTGAGCAGCTGTCTGCGTCTCAACGGTACGACTTCTCTTCGTTGGAGGACAGTAATCCTTCATTTCAGGGACATTACACTGAAATGGGGTTAATGGTACACTGTTTTTTGCAGCCACTAATGGTACAGGCAGCATATTAGCCCTAATTCCTCTTGGAATAAGAGTTGGAGTCTGTTTGTTTGGGTTTATCACTGTACTGTTCTGATCAATGAACATGCCATCATTAACATTACCCACAACTAACTTCATTTGTGGTGTAACACTAGTTTGACCAGCCTGTACTTTCTGTGTGTCATTTACTACCGGTGTTGCTCTATTTCCTAAAATTGATAGTATATTTGGCGATTTGTGAGACTGGCTAGCCAGTTTGTGAATAGAAGAGGACGACACTACATCTTCCTGTACATGCCAACTCAGTTTTGGGTGGAGTTTCTGAGGGGGCGGAATAATTTCCTCATTAAGACAATCAATAACTAAAACACTGTCATTATCTGAGCCCCCGTCTGAGTTTGGACCATGTGAGGAAATATTACTGTTGTGAGAGAAACACCCGGAGGCTAGGGCAGACATTGCTTCAGCAGCCTCAATTCTTGCATCCTCTTCCCTTTTATTATTATATATTTTCTTATCAGCTAATCGACTTTTTAACGCTTCACTTCCTTGCTTCACATCTTTTTTACCAGCATTATCAACAGAATTTACTTTTGACGATTTAGGATTAGATGTGGTGGGTTGAGAGCTATGCTTAGATGTTTTCTTTTCCTTCAAAACTGCTATCCTCCTTTTCTTTCTGGTTTTGTTGCTTAATTTTTCAGTCTTTATATCCGGGTCAGGTGCTTTCCCCTCGGAAGGAAAAGTAGGTCGATCAACTGTCGCCATGATTCACAAAGTTAAACAGGGTTGCATTGCATAGGCCTACTCAACATAAAGATAATTTTTGTTTTATCATAACATACCTAAATCGACCAACCTGTCCCGACGGAAACCAAATGAGACACTGTTAATCACAAAACCGCACCCGGATCAGCCATCTCTGTATTATATTCTTCTCCAGTTCATGTCCCTCTTGAGATGACTTTGATCTACGCCTTGTCTGTCGCCATGATGTTCACGTCGGCAGGGAAAGTCCCGATATCACGTGGACAAACTGACTAATCAAATCGCACTATCAACACGAACGAAGAATTTCGGGGATTCCCCTTACCTTTAATTCTCACACGGTACACCCCCTCAACCAAAGAAAAAACATACTTTCGTCCCTTTGTGTACAAATAAACTCATTGTTGTCTTGAGATACGTCCGATTAATACATTCGACGTAATCCACAACAAAGCAGATAATGGGTTCGAACGGTCTGTAAATGTGCCTGCCTTTCAGCTCGAGGTACATCACGTGACAGTTTGACTCAGGCGGAAACCCCCTTTTAACGAACCAAACATGCGCATCAGCAATTTCAAGCTGAAACTGGTTTTACGTTGCCTTCATTTGTTCACTTTATTTACCGCACGAAATCAAGTCTGCATAAACATCCTGTTAAGAAATAAAATTATTCTTTTATTTTAATGTACAACATATCGTTATGTATTTCCACTTTAAAATTTGTTTGAAATGCTTCTTTTTTCACGTATATAGCCTATAATATCAAAAGTCCATTAACTAGTTCTGATAATACCGGTAGGCCTATATCATTATTGGAGAGTACAGCCAGTCAGGCATATAGTCGAACAGAAGTACGTTTACTGTTAACAATTTTAGTATTTTTCGTCCGTTCAAACTGGCACAATAATTATTGGGGCACTTGAAATGGCAATAAACAAATAAGCTAAATTCAATTTTTTTTCTTAAACAATTGCCTTGCGGTATAAGGCCCTATAGCCTACATTGCATTAAAAACAAATGGAAGCTAGGTCATTTCGTTATCGATCGCTTGTTTTTTCTGAGCAATGGGATTGAAACTGTCTGTGGTGCGCCAACCCATCGGGTTTTACCGTTTGTTTGTTGTTTGGGTGATTGATTTAATGGTTGATTGGGGGTTTAACGCCGTACGGTACTTGAGGTTAGTTCACCCATATATAATTGCGTGCCAACCCAATGGGTGAAGGAAACCAGCCTTAACAACAATGGCAACAGATAAGGACAGGCCTCCAAACGAGTTGCAGCAGCAGTTAAGTCGGCTTCCTATATGTCCTTGGTTCAGAGAATAGGGCCTACAGCTAGGGTGCATACAACTATACCGCCAACTGATGCTGTGTGGATGCTGATGATATTGCATTTCCAGGTTGTACAGGCTATAATCAGTGGATTTTGATCGCATTAATTCTTTTAAGGAAACTTATTTTTTGTAAATTCAATGTAATTTATCCTTGAAAATTCAGTTAGTCCTAGAAGACGATAGGCATTAAGTTTGGTTTGTTTGATTGGGGTTTTACACTGTAGGCCTACTTATGCTTATTATTATTTTATATGACGGCGTGGCAGCCCAATATGGGTAAAGGAAGTCACCCTTCACGACGCTAGCAGAACACAATGCATCACAGGACATCTACAAGACGAAACACTGGACATCGAAACAAGGCTATCTTCCGCCAACCATCCGCCATTAAGTTTGGTGATGATATATAGATCCAGCAGGCTTTCATAATAGGCCCTAGGCCATACAACTGCTGAATAATTTTCTGCTAACTTTTTTTTTTGTTTTGGTGCTTACGAGAATGCGATAAAAAGCACCAATCCAACAATAGTATTGAGGCTGTTGTATTGAACATACCCCTTCGGCCGTCGTTTCAAACGCGGCTCAGTTCTCCTGCCGATTAAGCCCATACTGCATGCATGGTCTCAGTATAGGCCTATATCATGTTTGGTAATACTGTATTATTTGTGATGGTCTCTGCCTTTACCCCCTGTCAATATAACAGTTTTAGACCAAACACAAGACTGGAATTAAGGGCAAACTGTAGCATTTTACTAGAAACCGAAAGAACTTCAGTTATAATAGAAGTCCGTTAACTTAATCTTCTTGTATATACAACATTGTGGATGTTCAGTTGATCACGAGTATATACTTAACCAGATTAAAGTAAAGTTATTTTTTGTAGTTGTGATTTAATATTATATCTTTTGACTTGCTCAATTCAACTGCAGATTTATTTTCAATATATTGGTTTAATTGGGCCTTCTCTTGTTGGTTATTTAGTTCTTGTTTGAGCAGCATTTAGAAGCTGGGCAAAAAAGAAAGAAAAAAAACCCATAGCTTTAATGGATTTTCAACTTCTGGGTAACCTAAACGAATTAATAACGTTGTACCTTCACAATTTAAGTATATTCAGTTGCAATTTGTAATTGCTTCACAAAGGTCTTAGCAACTAGACCGAAACGTCGCTTCTAAATTTACCTATACAATCCATCAAAGTTATGTTCTTGTTAATTTGTTCTTGTCCATCCATAAATATACATAGTCGAAAGAAACCATCCGGGACTCGACGCTCGCCCAACGTAAACGAGATACAAATCAAGTCAAGGACAGAACGAACGAACAGTGTGCAGTCCCCACCACAATAAATTGGTTCTGTGGGCCCGGTACATTGGCTTGAACGAGCCCCTAAAAACGAGAGCCTCTCACCAATTATAATGGTAGTCTTGTGTTAACATCATTCAAATTTGTCTGGATTTACGTGCAGTAAACCGGTAGAACATTGTGTTGATGAACTTATCATCTGAATTATTCCACAACGGACCTCCTATATACAGGATGTTGGCTAGGAGACAAGATCTCACCTTCTTTCTTGTTTTTTTAAACTGAAAGATCTGGCGAGGACAATAAGCATCTAAAGGGAATTGTGATAAAGTTTACGTAGTTAGGGTGACATAATACACAGAAAAAAAAAATAAACGGTCCGCCAAATTCACTCGCTAATGGGATGAAAATACCCAATAAAGTCTTTGGGATTTAAAACTCGCCGAAAATTCGCCTCATCGTTTATTCCATGGAGGATGTCGTGTAGCATTCATCTCTTCCATATATATTTGATATATTATTTATATATGCTCTAAATCGTTAGTCGAGAAGTCTCCATACACCTTACTTTTCTTAACGCGATATTTCGACTTTGGAACATTATATAGATACAGATTTGATTTCTGTCAGACGATTTTGTGTTGAAAAATGTGCCGTATATTTTCTTTAACTTTACATAGGCTAAATAAGTATATGCATTGCAAAAAATGATCCTACTTTTCGAACAATAAAACAAAGAACAAGAAATCAGTATGTCTACATTGGAATAATTTTATACAGATTTAATTTCGATTAAGGTCGATTTTTGTTGGAAATATGCGGTATATCCTCTTTAACTATAGGCTACACTGCATAGTCATTAACGTATAGGCGATGTTTTTCGCTTTAAAAACTAGACAACCTATTTAAAAAAATCGCGTAATGTCTGCACAAAATATTTTTTCTAGAGAAGTCAGTTAAATCAACAGTGATTTCTCGATTTATCATGGGTGTGCTGGCCATTTACACTGGCAGCCATTTTGTAGAACAAAGTACGGAATGTGATAGGCTGATAAATAAACCGATAGAGTCTTTGGAGAGAAATGACTTAATCGTTAGCTCTGTCTTTAAATCACGAATTCGTCTCTTTGAAATCCAGTACAGTAACAACATAGACCATAGTGTGTTGAGAACTAGTCTTGGGTCTTTTGTCTTGTCATGATTGTGTCGACAGCATGGCTATTCTAAGTTAACGTTGACAGTCCTAGCTGCGACTTCTGACTTTAACTCGAGAACAACCTGTTTTTACTTTAAATTCACCCCGGGTAACACCTTTTTCAGACCGGAGAATCTTATATGAGCAAAGAATCTCCATATAAGATATATACTTCAGAAAGTTAATCCATGTCTCAGCCACAACCAGGGATGTAGACTTTTTACTGGATTGCGTATCACAGGAACAAAATACCAAATATCATATTTTCTTGTTAACAAACCCCGGATGTACTCATGACGTTCTTGTCTTATGTAACATTTATTGGACTGTTGTTCTGCGGGCTTAATTCCGGTAAGTGGGAGTTTATTATTCTTGTTCTTTTTCTAAATAATCGATCAAATATGATATTCCATAATACAAGGAAAGCGAAATACGAAACTGTTACATGTTCAAAGAAAGATAATTTTTTCTTCTACAAAGTTAAACTGTAATATTTAATTTTTGAGAATTTTGGTCAGAAATCAAGTTTTATACAGAAAAAAAGACTTGTATGGATGACAACTTCTGTTTATTTCATTCATCCATATATACTCTTATAAGTCTACAATATAAGTCTAGATTTTTATGCCTTAACTAGCTTCTAAATGCCATTGAAAGAAGAGATGAAACTAGTTTTAAAGTGCTAGTAACCATCTATACTGTTTTAGGAATTATTAAATTAAACCTTATTAAAACGAATCATCAGTAATGTTGTCTTAACAACTTAATTTCGTTAGTCTGAAAACTTCATAAGCACACCCTCCACTGTTAATCTTAGCAGTTTATGATAAATTACCAGCAAACAGAAAGAGCGACGGGGAAAAGTTGTAAATTTTCTAAACGCTGATATAAATTCGTAGCAAAAATATCCCAAAAGCTTTCTTCGATAGTTGTGGTACACCAATCCATTGATGTTTCGTCAACAACTGATGAAACTTTGTAAAAAAAATCAATTCGCCCTGAAAAAATATGCAAGATTTTTTATGTGAAATAATCTTTTTCTTGGTGGAATGGGAGGAGGGGTATACAGCACTCTTAAGTTTCATGGGCGTTAACAAACCACATGCACGTGCTAGATATTTGAAGTGAGAGATCGACGTGCTAAACGCCGTTCAAAGAGAGTTCACGAACACTTTGTCAACGTAATTGTAACAAAACTACACCGTTATACAATACAGTAAAACTTTCCTGAAGACAGTCTACACAAGTCAGACTGTTAATTATTGTGTGTTGTTGTTATTTGGAGACCTTTGTCAGATAAAACAAAAAAACATTAAGGACTGTAGCTTTTAGATTCAGCGTTTCTAAAACACAAACGTGCTATTTGAATACACACGTCTGATAATCTAGCTCTGGTGTAATGCACGTTGCGTCGAGTCATGTCTTTCGATCGAATTAAGTGTAACAGGTGCAGGAAAGAATCTCAAAGGACACTTACGCCAAATTTAGGATGTGAAATGGATCTCGATTGTGATTCAGTTACACTCAAAAGTGTGATTCAGTTTTTTTTCAGATTTAAGAAAGATTTAGTTATGTTATAAGTTATGGAAATGCATAAAAGTTTTGTCACTGGATAATTTTTCCGCAAGTTAATCGCAAATCCTTACTTGTGGAAAATATATTCTCGCAGATGGGATTATACATGCTCAAATTATTAAAAGGCCGTGCATATTTACTTTATTTTCAGGGCGGTGTTCTATTGCCTTTTTTTGCCTATTCAAATTATTATAAATCACATTAACTTTATTTCCAGGGAGGTGTTCTGGTGCCTTTTTATTGGCCTGTTCAAATTATTATAAGATCAAACTAAATATATATTCAGGACGGTGTTCAGGGGCCCTTTAATTGGCCTATTCAAATTATTGTGAGACCAAGCATATTAACTATATTTTTAGGGCGGTGTTCTGTGCCTTTTTATTGGCCTATTCAGTTCTGGTGCCTTGTTATTGGCATATTCAAATTATTATAAGATCAAATTAACTAAATTTTCTGGTTGGTGTTCTGGTGTCTTTCTATTTGCCTATTTAAATTATTATAAGACCAAATTAACTATATTTTCAGGCCGGTGTTCTTGTGTCTTTCTATTTGCCTATTCAAATTATTATAAGGTCAAATTAACTTTATTATCAGGGCAATGTTCTGGTGCCTTTTTATTGGCCTATTCAAATTATTATAAGATCAAATTAACTAAAATTTCATGGCGGTGTTCTGGTGCATTTTAATGGCCTATTTAAATTATTATAAGATCAATTTAACTTTATTTTCAGGGCGGTGTTCTGGTGCCT
>JAVFBZ010141562.1:0-16558 GCA_032466195.1 Katharina tunicata
TCTGCTGTTGGAATACACCGCCGTCATATAAGTGAAATACCCTTGAGCACGGCGTTAAACACCAATCAATCAATCAACCAATACTTACAGGGATTTTATGTTGAGCGGGATATCTTATGATGATTTGCCGTGGTTTTCATTTATCTAGCTACACTAAACCTTAACATTGAAGCTTTCATGAGTGATACATGTCATTGAATGTGTATGCTTAAATACAACAATGAACACCCAATTAGGCATTCCAGAGTGAAAATATTTAGTTTACATCTACTCTTAATAAATTTACCAGCGACATTTTTCAAAACAAACATAGTCCTCCAAGTTCAGTTGTATACTTAAAATTTATGCTGTGATCATTTCTTATTTTCAGAACACATCCTGTCTAGATGACTTTGACAGGATAAAAACCCTAGGAACAGGGTCCTTTGGTCGGGTAATGCTGGTACAGCATAAAACATCCAAAGATTACTATGCTATGAAAATACTTGATAAACAAAAGGTACCTATTTATAATTATGGAGGAACTATTGTAAAGAACTATTAGTTTATTCTTCACTGAAGTAAACTTTCTACAGTTATCATGATTAATTGTGTGTTAACTACCACACAGGGATGGTCAATTGCAGTAATTGTCAGCTATCTGTCCACTAATATGGCCTTTTATCTGCCGTAAATTTGTATGAACAAGGATTTGTCAAACATAAATGACACTGACAAAACCATTTCAAAATTGTTTTATATACTTATTTGTCACAATTTTGTAAGATTTTTAATAAAAAGCAAAACTTGCGCTTCAGATGTACGAGGGTCATTGACATAGAATACAACTATTTTAAAAGAACTCCTCTTTTAGTGTTTTGTTTAGAAGGACACAACTTGACAGGAATACATGTAACTCATTTACATGGTTATAATACCTTTTAAGCAATAATGTTTTATCTGATTTGTACAGGTTGTCAAGTTGAAGCAAGTAGAACACACATTAAATGAGAAGAGGATATTACAAGCAATTACCTTCCCCTTTCTTGTTAGTTTAGAATATCATTACAAGGTAAGCTATTTATTGCAGTTTTATTAACCCTTTCTGTAGACCATGGACATTTTTTAGAAATTGGTGATTTCTCCAATTTTTGTTTGGCTGTAGCTATCATAACCTGGTGTTGTCTGTATTAAGTGGCGGAACCTGATCGGATGATTCGGGTTTTACGTTGTACTTGAGGTTATTTCACTTATATGAAGACGCGTGTGGTGGAAGAAACCACCTTAAGCAATGGTGGCAACATAGAAAAGGCCACAATACATTTACAGGACGAAAAACAGGTCACCACAACAATTTCAGCTTCCTGATGGCCCTTAGTTCAGTGGGTTTGTAACTTGCTGATTCAACCTGCTGTCCTGTGGTGTCTTGTATGGACAGATGTTGAAGGTGTTTCTCTTTATACTGGTTACTGGACTTACATGTACATCTTATTATATAGAAGTGATCGAAAAGTAAATCATAAAACTCCAATTAAATAAACCCAATAAATGATAAGTTTTTTTTCGTGCAAAGTTATGATTTTTTATATTGTTTTTCCTAAAGTGAAACTCTTTCAATCTTTAATCTTTATTTTAGAAACATTATAAAGTGTAGTTTCACAGGTTAACTTAATGAGACACACTACTTGCAATAGTTGTGTATATATACACGCAATAGCTAATACTGCTAAACATACATAACTTAAATGCAGCTATTAAGTTTTTTATGCGACCTTGCGTGTTATCATCTATTTTTCTGAATATGCTTTGGGCAAATCGTTTTTTACTCTCTTTGTTTTATTTTTGTGCATGTTAAAACCTTGTGTTTTTTTTTACTGATATTCTAAGGTTCACAATAAGCAGTCTAAGAATAGTAAGATCAACAATGAGAGCAAGAGCAAAGCTATTTCCTCCTACTTAAGTCTGTAGATTGCCTCAAGATAATTTTAGAAAGTCTGCAATGAATTACGTGCAACATAAATGTGAAAAATCTTTTGTATAACTTTATTGTAATTGAGGTTATAGCTGGCTGGCAAATTTAATTTCATTGTCTTATGTCATGTGTTATACTATATAAGGGAAGATTTTTGGTGGCTGCGGAGTTCACTGGGTGTTTTTTTACGAAGTTTCTTTTTGGTTTTCCACTAAAGTCGTTATAAAGTAGGACGTTAAATACCAATCAAATAAATAAATCTGAACTAAATAACAGGGAACTAAACTAACAGTTCTGTTTGTTTTAAAAGGATTGTTTTGCTAGTTGTTGTGGCATTGGCATCATATATCATCAGAAGAAATGTTAAGAACACAAAAAGAATAGCATTGCTATACTTAAATTTACATGTATATTGGAGTGTTAAATTTCTTTGATAAATTTAGTCAAAAGAAAACACGACATTAATTTGCAGGACGTTTTAGCTCGATAAAAGTCGGATAGCGCTGTCAAATTTTACAAAACTTTTACATTGTGTAACTGTTAAGTGCACAGATCTCTACAATGCCTTGTGAAATGCTAAAACATTTGTTATGTTATTAATGAGAAACAACCACAAAAGATTATTTGTTAATAAATAAAAATTTTGGGAGGTTCAATTGTTATTGTTTTATTCGGGGTTTTTTTAAAACAGTTTTAGATGAGGTTATGCTGTTTTCATTTCTTTTATATTATATTCATAGATGTTCTATTGTGCCTTCTACAACTAAAATGTATGCATTTGTATATCTTTTTCAGGATAATTCCAATTTGTATATGGTGTTAGAATTTGTGACTGGGGGTGAAATGTTTTCACATCTCCGACGGATTGGAAGGTTTAGGTAAGTTTGTCTGTCGCGATGTTATCCCTTCTCCGTTTATTGACAGCTTCCTTCTTTCTCAACAAATTTACACATTAGTTAAGTAGATGTGATCCGCCGCGCTGGTCACTGAAGGCTATTAACTAGTAAGCTCTTTACAAAGCATTAGGCCAAGTTATAATCTGTTTTTTCCCAACTCAGAAAATATTTAAGATAAAGGTCACATGTTAAAAGGGTTTTTGTAACACAATTTTTGGACTAGATATTTCTTTGTTTTATCAGCTCTTCTAGTCACCAGACTCACCACTGTGGTAACTGAAGCACAATTTTCATTGGTTTTGTATTCTTAGTACAGAAAGAAAGTTTTCTACATGTAGTTTGGTTTTCTGACCAGAACCAAATCATAGGTTGAATTGGTAAAAGTACAAGTGTATTGGTTTACCAAATGCTCTGTATTCCCTTGATTGCAGATTATTTCATCTAAATGTACCCTATTGGTAGAATAATACAGTAGTACTGATTCTTTGATAACTTTCGACACTGAAGGAATTGGTGTATACATTGACAATCAGTGTGCCTCACTATAGATTAAGCAGGATATTGTAAATGTCCTAATAATTCTATATTGTTCTGGATCAGATATTTAAAAAAAGGCAGCGTTGTCAGGCTCTAGTCTTTAAAACAGGCCACTTCACTTGTATTTTGGCTTACATGAACACCTCAATAAGAAGAATGTGAATTGCCTTATAATAATATCGTAGGCAAAGATATGGTCTAAATATTGAATAAGGGCTAAACAATATCTAAATTTCCCAGTAATAAAAGACATCTTTTTTTCTTTACATTTGTGAGAGACTAAGACTAAGTGAGAACATACATTCCATTGTATTTTCCGTTCCGTTGCTGCTGAAGAAAAAAATAATAATATTAATACAAAAAAAAAGTATGGCCTTTAACAAAAGTATTTTTAAATTTCCTCTCTATATGGCATTATTATGTTATCTTCAATAATTTTTTACCAGCCATTTAGAGGAGTCCAGGATGATTTGCTATTCTATTCCCCAGTTGAGATCACTTAAATCTGTCATCTATGCAAGTTACTAGGGGATTTATATGACTAAATCTATGGCACAAATAAGTGGAGATAGCCTGGAGTGGAAATTCCTAAAATAAGCTGATGGCTAGGTATTGCTGATGGCAGTGCGGCTGTGCTTGATCAATATTACAATAAATCTCACAATAAATTGAATATTAATTGGAAATATGAATGATGAAGTTGGAAAGTAAGTACATTTTTTAAGACTTCAGTAAAGTGAGAAGAGTAACAACAGAAAATAGTACTATTAGGATGTTCACTGTTATTCATCACAATATAAGCATAGAACCCTGATGACTGCTATTCTCAAATCAAACGTAGCCTCTGGCAAAAAGAACCCTATCATGCTCTCAGAATGCTTCCTTCTCTGAAGACCACAAACAACAACCAACAACCAGTAAACAAGAATATAGTAACCTGCATAATGGTGAAGTTAACAGTGGATCAATTTTGATGATTTCCTTCACAATGGCTTTATGCAGTTTTGATTTTAATTGCCCCAGTCACAGCTTGTATACATCTATTCATGCACCATTTCAGGCAGATACTTAATCTGATGTCCATTTTTTTTATGAATGACATAACAGATTTTTTCATTGATGTTTTCATGTGAAAGGTTTGATTTTTTTAAATGACACTTGAAGCCAAAAGATGTTAGATTTTCTATAATATAAATGGTTTCCAGAATATATAGCTAAAGTTGCCTGAAATCAGTGAATCCACTGAATAGAGGCCACACTGCTCTTAGGACTGCTGAGACCCCTTCACTTTACCACATACAAGTTATAACTTCGGATCCAAAGGTCAACCTAACATATAGAACTGATAAGGGAAGTCTTTTAGTCGCTGCGGATATCTTAGGGTAGTTTTTAGGTAGTATCGTCTCCATAAACTGGCAGGACCGTGGCTCAGTGGTTAGCGCATCTGACTGCAGATCCTCCTTCGATGTACCGCACGGGTTCAAGTCTCCCAGTGGACCAGAGGTATATGAGGAGGTGACTTCGGCAATCGCGGGGACGATTTTTACGAGGTTTTCTCCCGGTGTTCTGCCGTATTTAGTAGAGCAGATTAAGTGGGGAATCCGTCGTACCTTTAAGTACGACGTTAAACACCAATCAAACAAACTAACTAACTATAAACTGGCATCACAAAGATTTAATTGAAGTGAAATGTCATTCCCTTGAGTAGTGTACGATGTTAAACACAAAACAAATGAATAACTTAATCCCACTGAATTTTTTAATGTTATAGACCAAAGTCACAATTTCGACAAATGATAAAGCCTTGCTCATTGCAGTCATTGGTTTGTCTATATTTTGACTTTAAAGAAGCTGAAGGTGTTTATTAGGAACAGAAGTCAAAATACAACTCAAACATGTGTTTTATATTTGATAGAAATTGGGACTTTAGTCTATTCCATGTATTTTACAGGTAAATTTATTTATGAATGGTAGCTATTGGAATAGATTGATAAAAAGTATGCTGGTAGCATGTAGAATGACATTCACAATGCATTGTGTCAGCTTGTAAAGAAAGCCAGGGCAACAGTCCTAGACAGTGTTTCCCATAGACTGACAACATCAATCAATAAAGGACGGACTCTGTGGCTAGTCTGCAGAACAGCCATCGTACTATTATTACCTGGAAAACCGGTTCATTGTGTATGCTGAAATTATCCAGGAAGGATCCTACTTGCATTTGCTTCCTTTATTCTACCAATCACTTCATTCCAAATAGTACAAAATACTCCTGAAACACATCAAGCGTACTGTATTGTTGTCTGGAATTAAGGCTAGCACTAACACACTTTAAAGGCTTTATATCAATTTATTTTCAATGGTTTAAAATGTTAATTTTTACCAATGTGTATCAATATTTTAATGACATTATTATATTAGCCATGTTTGTTAAGACAATTAACTTTACTGACTGATTTCACCCTTTCTATTACCAGTGAGCCCCATTCCCGGTTTTATGCAGCCCAAATAGTATTGGCATTTGAGTACCTTCATTTCTTGGATCTTATTTACCGAGATCTTAAACCCGAGAATTTACTTATAGATTCACAAGGTTACCTTAAAGTAAGTAAGAGAAAACAACCAATGTGTTGTCAATGTGACGCTGTTCACTCTGTGTTATTTGTAGATCTAACACTTGTAGCTGTAACATTTTATCTATGTGTTGTGTTTTAGTTGTGTTAAGTTTTTATTATTGTCTTGTGTTTTCTCCTCCGCAGTGAGCCGCATTCCAGATTTTATGCAGCACAAATTGTATTGGTCCTCGAATATTTGCACCATTTGGATATTATGTACAGAGATTTAAAACCTGAGAATTTACTGGTTGATTCAGTGGGCTATCTCAAGGTATGATCTATTCGGTGACGAGTGGACTGCCATTGGTGTGGAGTGGGCCGTGCTCCTCCATGTGAACTAGGCCGTGCTTGGGAAACGCTTAAAGTGGTTATGGGGCTTTGAGATTCTACCAGTTATCCGTCTCCTTTCTTTGAATCCCCTTTTTGTGTATTGCTTGCCACTGCATCTATCTATTGTAACCATCCTCTTTGCTGTGCACTTTGTTTTTTTCTTCATTGGCATTAACCATTAACATCAGACAAAATAGATTCATACATGTTAGCTTTTGTGTTTCAATCACAATCTACTGCTGAATGTGGCGTTAATCAATTAATCACAAGTCAAGGTGTGCTTTTGAAGCCTACATCACAAGAATACTTTTTTGTGATAACCTAAGCGTTATGTTCACATTTCTTGCTACCAGTACCATGATGTCCAGAATCCAGATATACCTGCCTTGACATATGTGACTAATGCTGCATTGATTCAGCCCAGTTAACATCGTCCTATGTTTACTATAAATGTTCAACAGTGTTATGTAACCTTCATATAACCTGTGTTATCTAATGTGTAACTGACAGTATTTTACGTGATGAGTTGATCATTAACAATTCCCTTGCTAACACTGGAGGGTACATTGCTTTAATCAGTTCTTTAACTCTGAAAAAACACATTGAATTCAGGCCATAACATTCACTGCGGAAATTAAAGTGAATTTCATTATTTTGTTAAAAATATCCCAAGTTAAAAGTTGCATATGATTTATTGTAACACAAAAATATGACAGTTTGGAAAAGCTGTAAAAGTTCAAATTCAAGATAGTGATTAATCTTTTTAGCTTCATAAATAGGTTAAGGATGTTGTCAACCATGAATTTCATACTTGGATGTAGATATGTGAGGAAATCGTGTCTGCCACCAAACCTTGACTTGCATCCGTTGTGGTAATATAAAAAAAATTGAGTACAACTGTAAACACAAATACATCCAAATAAGTATAAATGTATATGAAACGTGAAGTTTGGCTTTCCAAAACCCCTTGGCATGGGGCACAAATCACCAACTAAATTTGTGTGTGAAGTATCATACGTATTGGGATTTTTTTTTCAGAGCTATTAAATCATAGAGCTCAATCCTTATTCAAATAGAATCATGCACTGTCTTCACTCGGCAGAACCAGACCAATCAGAATCCTTTAGATACAACAAATTAAGATTCAAGTTAAAACTAAATATAATTACACTCAACGAAGACATACATTGTAGAGACTGTCACAGTGAATATAATAAAACCAATAACAATGCAAAATTTCAAATGTTCAAGAGTAAAATCCCTCCCAAACTTTATTTTGTTTATAGAACATGAACTCATGTCATTGACTCATTGGAGATGCATGAATGTATCATTTGGCCAGTATCTTTTGCATGTCTTTTTTTGATTGTTTGCTCATGTAAATATTTTGTATAACCTGGATTTTAAGCATTGAGTTTTCATTCATTTTTTTTTTCTTGTTGACTATCATTGTACAACAACAACAAAATTTATTTTAAAAAAAAAGTTTTTTTTAACACAAATCAAAGTCAAGTGAAAAATTTACTTTAATTATGGTGTGACTTAAAAACATACAAACTTTAACTTCAGCTTTTAAGCTGTCACCTTTTGAGAATCATTCACCCCAATTATAAGTAGGATTTCAACTTCGATGTATATCTATATTTAGTAGCATATGTTTTCCTAATGTACATGTACAGAATTACAGCTTAAGTTAGAACCTTTTTAACCTTAGGCCAGGGTGAGCTAGATAAGAAATAGATTAACAGCTGAGGTCCTCATAATAAGTTCTTGACCCAGAAATGTGTTTGCTAAGGCATTATATGGGTTTGAAAAGATTATATGGTTAAATAATACTTATATCTATAACAGAGCACAGTCATATTGATTTATTCTTGACTTAGCTTTATTTTGTATTCACTACAGCTTCTAAACAATGCTAAAACAAACAAAAATTCATATTTTCCACCTAAAAAAAAAACAAACTTAACAGCAAAAGTACAATAAGAAAAAAAAAAAAAAAAACCTATATAACCTTCGTGAATAATCACTCGTACTATTTTGCACGTATAATTCAGCTTTTACGATTATATTTATTTTTGATCTACTTGTATGTGTTTCTTTTATGTTGGGTAGGTTTCCCTCCCAAATTTCACCAGGCTGTTCTATATGCACAGGAATGATTGTCATAAATGTGGCCATGTTGTGTGATAACAAGAACTAAAAATGTACAGTTTGTTGTGTTTGTTATCTTGTTAAAATAACAGATTTAAAAAATCACCTTATTTTTACAACATTTTTTCTTTGTTGTTTTAATATCTTTAGTAATATTTTTTTTATTAACCAGTGGTAGATGTTACCTCAAACTTGGACCTTTTGTTTTTAAAATTGTTCAATAATACGCTTTAATTAACCCATGGTATTAATTTGTACATACTCAGTTGATTTTATCTGCTGTTGTTGATACAGTTATTCTACTTTGCACTGTATCGTTGCTGTTCTAGCACCTAACTAAAACTTAAAGCTTGTCAAATGTTGTTCAGTCCCTTATTGTAAAGCACTTTACTAAATCTAAAGAAATCTAGTTGTCACAAAATGAAATGTCGTATGATGGGAATCTCAAAGCCCTGTCATACATTTAGAAAAAGGAGACTGCCCACAGAAAAATCAACATCCAATAACTAGGAATCTACTGAAGGGGATTTTTGTCTTGTGTTTGTCCGTCTGTTCTTGTGTGTATATACTTGTGTGTTGACTGTTCTTGTGTGTATATTTCTCAGAGTATGTGTTCAAGTTTACAAGAAGTTGTTTGTTTTCTAGTTATTTTTTCTATTCTTTTCCTTTGATTTTATTTTAATGAAGCCTCATATTCTCATTGGTTGCATTTAATGGACAACCTTTTCATCTATGATCTTTATGACTTTCATTGGCTTGAAAAATTTCCTTTTTGTTTTGTTTATGATATTTGGGGTTGATATGTTTTTTCTTATATTTCCTGGGATTTTGTTTGCTTTTCTGAGATTTTTTTAGCTGTTCTATTTGCTTTTCTTCTCGCAATCAAGAATTTTCTAATTTGATTCCTTTCTTTGTTATGCTTTTATAGCTTAATAATCATATCCAAAATTTGGTTAATCCTCTTCAGAAATAAAATGGCTTTCATTTAAACTAAGTAATATTAGAAGCTCATTAACTAGATTCTAGTTCAGAAAATTGTGCAGCCTGAGACCCTTGCGGAAATTAAAGGCTGAGTGGTCTAGGAGGTTGGCATTTACTGCTGGCGATTCGGTGCCTGACTGTGAGGGTTGTTGGTTCGATTCCCGCTTGGGGCTCAGCCTGCAAAATTTCCCGATCTGAAATCTGTTCAGTATCAGCAAGTGTTATCCCCAAAAAATATATAATGTCCACAGCATTCGGGGCCTAGACCTCTTAAAACATAAGATGAGATGTAACACACCAGAAAACTTACAAGCACACAGATTTTTAACTGATGCATGGTGGGAAACCTGGAATCCACAATGCAGAACTAACGTATTTGTCTGTAATAATGACAAATAAGTCTTAATGTATTTTTTAAAAGATTGCTTTGGAGCATCCAATACTTGTTATCAAATAAACATGGTTTGAATTTATTACAATCTGATAAATCAAATGATTAAATGAGGTAAACTGGTGTGAAATAAAGACTCTGAGATTACATCATCATTATTTGCTGGTCTACAATGCCATATACACTATGTAATGGGGAGTTGCTCACAACTAGTTAACGAGCTTCTGGTATACACATAAAAAAATATAAATGTAGAGAAATAATTTTTTGCTTGCCTCCACTGGGATTCGAACTCGGGTCTCTGGATATATCTTTAGGAAGCTCAATCTTTTTTTCTTTAAAATTTTTGTAAGCATGTGAGTGGTTTTGTGTTCAGGTGACAGATTTTGGATTCGCCAAACGTGTGAAAGGAAGAACCTGGACGTTGTGCGGAACACCAGAATATCTAGCTCCAGAGATCATTCTCAGCAAGGTCAGTTACACACATATCTAGTATATTTTATAGACCGTACTTACCATTAGGTTTGGAGTTCTGAGGCTGCACCATTGCTCACAATGCCTTGTGAATTATTTAACATTTTAACCCCATAACAATGGTGTAAGACCCCAAATCAACAAGTTGGCAGGATGATGTTTGCTTAGGTTGTGTTAACAAGGTGTTACAAAAACTGTAGTTGTTGATATTTATAATTCCACACTCCGTCATTGTCTGTACTATTGCTTTATTTAGGCAGATTGATGATGCAAGCTTCACCCAAATTGAAAGCCTTGTTATGAGTAAAACAAACTTTCAGAATCCCATAGCATTGAACATACCAAAGCCTGTATGTGCTATCCTTTTCATGATCTATTGTTGTAATTATTCTACACAGAATTCAATTTTTTAGTTTTTAACTTATATATATACTGTATATAACATGTGACCACAGGACCTCAAAGATCTATCTTGTCACTGTTCTTGTGTCATGGGATTGGTGGATCCTTTATAGGGTCCTGACAGGAATGGACAGTTTTAGAAATTTTGTATCCGATTGAAATCTCTTCGATTTTGTTTCATTGCATAAATTAAGATCATTTCTGGAGCAAATTTCATTATCAAAATCAGCTGAATTAATGTTTTGCCCATTCTGATTGAGTTCCGAGCTAATCCTGTGACCAGTGTCCTTTTTGTTGTCATTGTCGTTTCAAGTGGGTTTCCTTCACCCATTGGGCTGACATGCCATCATATGAGTTAAATAACCTTAAGTACAGCTTAAAGCCCCAATCAAACAAACAAAACATTTGACTAACAACCAACAAATATGGGGAATACTGACAACACCTATAGTAATTAAATACATCACATTGAGTCCGCAAATCTCTGAATTTGAGCATGACTTTAATTACTGTGTAAAGTAGGCCAACTGTGTAATTCATGTTGACCTTGTGGAAAAGGCTATTTTTAGTTATATACACAGGCCAAGTGTTTTCCTGTTTGTGCAACAGGATAACATGCTATTTTTTTTATATTAATTTTCATGGGTAAAACTAAATTATACCTATACGTCTCTAATCTGGAGCACTCAATGTATATCAATCTACATAAATCCAATAAACAATTTTAACCACTGAATGGCAAGACTTTGAGTTCATCTTATACTGTGGGGAATTTAAGGACCAGTCCAATTGTCACTGAAAGTGTCCAAGTCCTGTGTCAAAGTCTCTCAGTTTTGTTCCCTGATATCATGGACCCGAACTGTCAGCTTGCAAATTCCAAGTAGAAGATAAATATACCTTGAATAGGCAGAGTATTGATTGGTGGATGTAAAAAGCATGGTTATTAGTTAGGAGCCCTGGATGTAACCTAAAAATCTCTGTTTCATTGGAATAGAAGAGTGGTAAAAGGTCTAGAGAAATTGACATTTTCTTCTGGACAGAGAAGTCTTAACCTGTCCAATGGTAAATCCCTGAATAGTTCCAACAGAAAAAAAATGATTTGTATTTTTGTAGCATAATTTATTTACTATAAATTATTTTGATATTTGAAAGGTTTATTTTAAAATGAAAGATTGTGTTAAACTGACAGATAATGATACGTTTGTAACTTTGTTTAACAACCAATGGCTAAAAAATATCAAATGGAAAAGTTAGGGTATCTATTGTTTTTTTGCACTGTGAGGAACCCACTTTAGGAAGGAGATTGATTGATTTGTGGTTATCTAACCAGCTTGAACCCAGTCTTGAATAGCTGCCTTTGTGCTGTGAATAAAGACACCATGTGGACAATGGCCGTCATCAACACATACACCAGGAGCCTCTTGTTATTAGGTGTCCCTGAGGTGTTTCCATTAAGCTCTGCTTGATTGGAAGAAAACTAGGCCAGCATATAATATAACAAGGTGTGCCATATTACACACAGAATTCTGTGGCATGTCAGAAACAATGATTTACATGTAGCCTGTTTCTGTGGCTTACATTCATTGTGAGCGACTTCCTCCTTGCTTTCCAGGAACTATCTTTCCATTTTTCTATTAAAAAATACAAATCTTCCTTAATATTATTTACTTGAGTCAAACAAAGGGATTAGCATTGATGTAACACATTTCATCCCCTGTTCAGGATTCTCTTCTTTTTTTTTTTTTTTTTTTTTTTTTTTTTTTTTTTTTTTTTTTACACTGTATGGAAATGCTAAAGTGTAAGAAGCTTCCGAACGGACCGGGATCAGCTTACGTCCAGCAAATCTTGTTATTTATATTTTCAGTGTTGTTCCTTCAACAAGTTATTGTACTGAAATGTGATGTATAAAATAATTGCTTATGTGATGCGATGCTGACAAAATATATTTGTTTAGCTGATGTACAAAACCTTAAGGTTAGAAATGATTGGTTGGCCAGGTGTTTGTCTATTAAAATTGTACAGTGCGGCGGTTGAGAAAAGGAAATGAAGGGGCTGGGAAAAGTCCGTGAAGACAAGATGTAAGTTAACACAAGTTTTTGTGTAACATACAAAGCATACCAAGCCACCATGTCCTGTTACTCAATATATTGGTATAACACATGCCGATATAGTAAACCCAAGCAGTTTTTTATAGAAAGCTTAGCCAATAGTTGCTTACAAGGATACCCAGACACATACTAGTACTGTAATAAGTGGAATAACCATGAGTACAAGTGGGAGGTTCCGTTGCTTTGGTGCCCTAGGAGCAGGGTTCACTCACTGACACGGCAGGATTTGATAAAAGTGAATAGAGCTTTAAATTGCCTAAATCTGATAATTCCTGAAAATCTTTAGGTTGGTAATAAATTCCAATGAAAAAGAATTTTATCAGTCATTGACAGAGTGTTTATGTTTATATTTTTTCTTTTTGACAGGGTTATAACAAGGCTGTGGACTGGTGGGCCTTAGGAGTACTTGTCTATGAAATGGCTGCTGGATACCCGCCTTTTTTCGCTGACCAGCCTATCCAGATCTATGAGAAAATCGTCTCAGGCAAAGTGAGTAAACATTTATCAAAGATATGTCCTGTTTTTTTGATAGTGATGAATTGTGTTTTAATTCTTGGACCCCTTTTTATATTATATTGCCAGTGAAAAAAAAAACAATATTAACCGTACTGGCAGGTGGGAGCATCCTGTACCCTGGTGCTCTCTGAGCTAAGGGGCACAGGGTGCCGATTTGTTGTGGGGTCCTGTTATGTTAATGTTATGTAAATGTTTTGTCCTGTCTTGCCTTGCATGTTGCCAGCATCGTTTACGGTGGTTTTCTTCACCGATTGAACTGGCACGCTGTCATATAAGTGAAATAACCTTGAGTACAGCGTTAAACCCCATTCAAAAAAATTAAGCGTACTGTAATTTGTGTTGTCAAAGTGTATGGAATTAAGACGGTCGATCATCCCATAATGTAATGTTACAGCTACAGGGTAACAACTTGGCATTTAAAATTGATAAACTGATCAGAATACGGCAAACTTATATATGGGTTTCAACTTTTTTAAAGTAAATAATAAAGAAGCTGTAATCCATATAGTCATTTGCCTTAATTGTTACAGGGTATTAAATAAGGGAATTTATATTGCACAGTTAGTTTGAATATAAATAGTAAATTTGATCATTTAGTCACATTTAACTTGAAAAACTTTTTTCCTGTATTACTTTTTTGTGATGTACTGAAAAATGCACAACATGCGATAGCATAACACATGAATTCTATGGCATTGATATTTTGTTCTTAAGATTTAAGGAATTAGTATATTGGTGATCAATATATCAGATATTGTGTTTTATTTCAGGTACGGTTTCCCTCACACTTCAGTTCAGACCTGAAGGATCTTCTACGAAACCTTTTACAGGTGGATCTGACAAAACGCTATGGTAATCTGAAGAACGCTGTCAATGACATTAAGAATCATAAATGGTTTTCTACGACTGACTGGATTGCTATTTATCAAAAGAAGGTTTGTCACAAGCTTTTCATATACTAGTGTGTGAATATTAAAAATAGTTAACTTGTCTCTTAATCCCACCAAAGATGTGTTGATCAACAGGTCACGTGCCGCTTTTTTAAATTTTCAGGACGAGAGAAAATATATCTTGTCAGTAACTTATGTGTACAAAGAACTTTCTCCTGTCAATTTGTTGGTTCTCACTGTTTGTTAATGATGCCTTCTCCTGATAATTGCAGGTTGAAGCTCCTTTCATACCCAAGTGCAAAGGTCCAGGTGATGCCAGTAACTTTGATGACTATGAAGAGGAACCATTAAGGATTTCATCTACAGAGAAATGCGCCAAAGAGTTTGCAGACTTCTGAGGACTGGACAGTGTCTAACCTTGCATCTCATGTTCTATTAACCACGTGTGCACCTTTTATATCTAACATTGATAGTTCCGGCTGCTATGTAGTAGAGAGGAGCTAGCTACAGACTATGGTCCCCTCTGACACTACATGTCAACTTGGTGCAATAGTGTGTGAGACAGCAGGCAATTGAGGCCGACAGGACTGGTCTGCCCTTTGTATGGCCAACCCAGAATGATGTCACAAGAATGTTGCTGTTCTTGTTTGCAGCTTAGGTTCTGTGAACTGTGGAGGATGTCCTGGCAGGTTGTCATTACCCAGCATACACCACTGTCTCTTCGTCAAAACGGACAGATTTCCATCGTAAAACATTGTATATTTATTTTGCCCTTATTTGGTAGAATGTTGTGTCGTACAGTGTGTTTAAACTTGGCATCCCTGATGTTAACTAGTCAATTTAATTATTATTAGGAGACCATAGAAATTGACTCAAATTGCTCAAAATGCTTGCGATTACCTTCGGTGATTTTAAATACTACACTCTTAGATTTTAAGATGTGAAACCCAACAACTTACAGTGGACAGCCATGAGTAGTATATATCTGAAGAATGCTAATGAGCCTTAGGTGAGCTATTGGATTGAGAAGTAAAAACCTGTATGTTCAATGGATGTTATCATTTTGTTATATTTTAATCCACTGTTCATAACTGTGCTTGGTATAGTTCATACACACAGAATTTATTCTAATTTGCAGGGAATGATAAGAACTATACCAGTTAGTTTTTATTCTTGAAAGCTAATTTTGACAGGTTCCTCAATTCAGCTGTTGCCATATGTGTATGTTTTTGTGACTGAAACATTACCCTGTTATAATTGTACAGTTATTTTAAACCTTTTCTTGAAGAGAGCATGCTGCCAGTACAGTCCGAACTACAGAGTATTTCTCTTTTCCACATCTGAAAAAAGCTGTGAAATTTTGTACATAATCAAATCTTTATATTATAGTGTGGTCAGGACGGTGTCATGTACAGGAATCTCACCTCTTTTTGAATGTCAATTTATCCAAGGATCAGTCTTAAACTTCTGAAAGTAGTTACTTGCAACTTAGCTCAAACCCAGTTGCTTTCAGCGCTGAATATACCAAACCTTCAACTTTTTAGACATGTTCTTAAAGTTAACGGATTTGTATAAATACTCTCAATACATACCTTGTGTGAAAATCATTGTTACACAAATAAACTATTACATGTTCAGCAGGTTTGATATTAATGTACTTGAATGCCAACGTAGTTTCTTTCAAGACCAAATTTTGAGGCAATGAGGAAGCGTGTTGTGATTTTTAGTTAAATACAACAATTGTTTTAACAGCATCATCTCTGTATTACTTCTCATATTATCTGTTACAAGTAAACATGTAGCGTAGAAATTTAACAGATAAGGAAGCTGTCAACTGTGGAACATTTGTAAACGGATTAGTTGAATTGTTTTAAAATTAATTTTGGACGAGTATGTAAAGTCGGCATGAATAAGCCTGCAATATGCATTCTAAGTCCAATTTGCCTTTGTTGATTTGACATCTTATTCAATAAAACACTAATTTCTGGTTGTTTCTATGTATCATGTGTAAATGTGACCATTTGACTGCGCATGTTACATTTTCTTTTGGTTAATGATCATTGTATTGTACAGCATGACATTAGACTGTTTTAGCTTTGAATGTCTGATTTCTAAATGTTTTGGAATTACTGGCAAAATTTGTCAATAAAACAAGTTGACACATATACAATTTTCGTGTTACATTATTTTATACAGATTACTAAGAGCTATCAAAAGAGAGCCTGTGTGATACATAATAGTAGTGGACAAATTTGCCCTTAGCAATGACTGGTTAAGATATCCAATGTTGTGCTCCAGAACAGCGATTGTACTGGA
>JAVFBZ010141573.1:0-21250 GCA_032466195.1 Katharina tunicata
TACCATGATAATTAGACTTTATAAGGAGGAAAATAAACCATGTTTATTAATATTCATATTTCATATATGTCGTTCTGCTAATATACTAATAATCTGAAAAGTAGGGGGGAAAGTTTCCAAGGGGAAAAAATCCTAGGGAATATTACCAGGGGGGAATATACCGGGAGGAATGTTTCCAGGGGGGAACATTTCCGTACCCCCTTTTTCACAGCCTCTTTCTGAACTCTCTGTATTCGGACAAGTAAATGTCATAAAATGTGTGTACTGACTTCAATAGCATTACCAACTCCTTTGCCTATCCACGATACATCTCTGGAGGTCGCCATTATTGTTGTCATGTGACGCTTCCAGCGCCTGTGGTTGGTTAAGGCATTTTTAGGCTTTCGATAAAGTTCGCTAAAGTGGACACGAATCCCTTGCGTTATATATTCGGACGAAAATATTAAACACACTTGATGTTAGAGAATGTCTACGGGTCTCTAGGGCCATCCATACAAATTTGCCTAGTATGTCCACAATTTAAATAAGGGCTGTGTAAAGCGATGATCGAGATTCACCATTTCTACTACGCTCCTACGCAGCGGCTACAGACTGATACATACATTTAATACAGACCAGTATACCCACTGCTAAAACAAGGTCGATTTACCCGTGATTGTCACTAGAGGGCAGTATTCAAGACTGTGCAATCGAATGCCTGTATACGCCGTTGCCACTCAAAACCGTAATATTAACACTAATTGGCACCCGAAAAATTACGTCACGGATGTAAATTTGTAGAAAGTGGCGGGACAAACTGAATGCGTAAGATGTGTCACTAGACAAAAACGTAAATCAACAAATTTGTAGTCTTTTTGAACTTATGGAGTTGAAATCTTCTCAAGATCAAGTTTTATACCAAATACATTTTGTAGCCATTAAAAATGAGTTCAGATTTTGAATAGTGGATGGGGGCGGGGCTTATTAAAGTTTGACTTGGTGTAGCGTCGGTACATCTTAGGGTGGCTCAGTTATGACAGCTGCACGATTAACACATCCACAAAATAATATTCTGACAGAAAATTCAGTTTTTAGTTTTTTAGTTTTTGATGTTGGAATTATTGGAAAGCCTCTAACTTGTACTTCTTGAGAAAAATATCAATTCATGAGATTCTGAACTTTTGAGTGCGTATGTTGCTTTAAGTACAATCCAGTTTTTCAACGCACGCTAAACTTTGGGATTAATAGAGACATCTTTATTAGTACGTCATTCAGTCTTGTGCGCTACTTGCATGATGATGTGCCAATTTGCTGTCACACCTGGGCCATGCTTTGATGTACCGACGTTAGTACAGATCAACGGTTGTTAGCTCCGCCCTTTACAAGATTCAAAATGTTGACTCGTTACATATAAGGGCATTTATCTTGAAGGGATCAAATGCTTTGTTGACACATATAGGCCTAAGGAAAACTGGCCAGCCTTCTTTACGTTGAATTTGAATTATGGCAGGATTTCACCTTTGTCGCACAGGCCTTGTACCCACTGGCATTTTGGATTTCGACATAACTGTTATATATTTTATGAAGACACGCACTTGAAAAATTGTTACAATAGATCCAATCAGATTTGTAGAAATTCAAACCCTAATTTTGTGTGCGTTTATATGCGACTCTGTCATTGGCCCCTAGAGCATTTTACTGAATAACTATACATACAATGGCGTTTCTTTATGGCCAAGCAGGTCATATACACCGGTGAAAATTTTAATCAAACAAACCAAATAGCGATAAAGTGGAAAGATTGGTGACTAGAATCACCAAGCGTATATTTCCCGCGATTTGTTGAATCTTGATCCCTGGCCTTGGACAGCACGTAAGCAAACTGCAAGCCAAACACGCGACTGTAAAACGCAATTTGATTGGCCCTTGTCATCCTGTCTGATATATCCCCCTCTGATGCCAATCGTGGATAAATCGGCCTTGTTTTAGCAGCGGCTGAACTGGACTGTAGTAGATGATATGTATCAACAGCCGCTGCACGAGAGTGTACATTTATACTGATTCGGTCTACCTGACTACTATCGATTCTGTCTAAAACTGACTTTTGTCCGTATTTTTCAGATTTCCTGATCGATCAAACGTAAATTATGAAGGCAATTCGCCTCTTTATGTCACCATCTGTGAAACAGAACTAACAATAATTGAGTGACTTCATGCACATTGTTTGTGAATAAGTGAATACACTTGAACACGGCATTGAACACGAATCAATAATCAAAAAACCTTAGGTGGAGTCCTGTGTCTTATAGTGAGCATTTTGGTGCATTTTTATACTTTATTACAAAATGTTGTTTCTTGATCAGAAGTCCTGCTTTGAGGGACAGCGATAGATTTTGGGCAATAACCACCAATTTAGCATGGAATATCTGATTCCTTTCAACTCATTAAAACTTCATTCTAACCCTGTCACGTGCGGTGTAAAAATATACTTAAAACACCTACAGTGCAGAAAGGTGTCGGCCAGAAAACAAACACCGCTGCATGTATTACTCCCCCGATCACAACAAGGAGACGTCAGCGAATCTAACCTGTTATAAAACTTTATGCGTTGAACAATTTCAAATTTAAGCGTTACTCGGGAATCTTTTGCTAGACTTTCCCTCGTATCAAAGCGCCATTTTGTTTTTCCGAGAAAAAACCTGTGATTAGAAAAATCTTCGTGCATCTTTCTTCCACATTCGTGTCTGAGTTATATTCTGACATGTGTTTAAATTTTGAGGCTAAAGTGTGGAATCCCAAAAACGGGGGCATCAGAAACAAAATGGCTAAATGATACACACTATAGCTTAGAAACTATACGCGAAGTGGGCCACGAATGGGGGCAGTTGCGAGGCAAGAAGAATATTTTTTGGTTTTATCGGATTAGAATGGTGATTAAAGCCTCGGTATCGGTGTTAATCGCGTGACAATACCACTGTCGTTATTTTGGTACCTCGTCGAAAGGAAGGTTCTGCACCAAAAATGACATCTTCGCTAACCAAGGATTTTATTCGGAGATACTTTTCATTACAAACCTTGGCGGATCAAGCGTATAAAAGAAGACTGTACAGTGGCGCCCTCTGTTGAATGAGGTGATCAAGGTTCGAGTTAAGTCCCTATGTTAAACAAACATTCAACCAACCAGATTGCGCTTACAACTTTCGCAAGGTCAATTATTGACACTCGCCCCCTTTTCGACTATAGTGGAGTGTTACCGTAATGTGCTATCTGATTGGTGCCTATACACGTTACGAGGCAGCCAATCAATTTGCATGGCTTTATATTCTGGCTTTATACGCTTGATCTGCCAAGGGTTGTAATGTAGAGTGTAGAGTTCCTCGGAATAAAACTCTTGGCTATCGAAGATGCGAAAATGACCACAGGTGTGTTTGTTACGCAACTACCAGCTCGACCTTGTTCCCAAACGCCTAAAAAAATATAACGTGTTTCAGTCGCATTAACAAGTTGAGGTTATAACATTCCAACAACTTATAAGTTATCCCCTTGCAACGTTTATATGTCTATTCTGACATTATCGTATACTTGAAAACGGTGTCAGAATTAACAGACATTGAATTGTGGCGCGTTGATAATCAGATGTTATCTTGCATGCATTCTCAATATGTTCAATAAAATAACTCCTTGTATAAACTATACAGTGAACATCTGAATATATGCATTCAGTTCCCTCAGGAATAACATATGGTGCAATCATTAATTTGAATTTCGGATCCTGTCCCATTTATGCTTTAGTCTAATTTTTCACTCTCTCCTTTCTGACTTTCTGTATAGATGAATACGTCTATAAATAAACACCAGCAAGTAGTGTTTGGTAAATTTTGTTTATCTTAAGTGGAAGTAAATGAAAAAAATAATCATAGTCAAAATGAAGACCATATCAAGTTCTTACTAAGACTGCTATTACATTAATATACTGTGACTCGTTTTCCCCTGAAAACCACACACCGCTGACGCCACATGGCGATATGCACTAGTTCTATGTAGAAGTTTCTTTGATTAATAATGCGATAAACGATAGTACGATGATGATCATTCATTGATGCGATGGCGAATTGTTCTAGTCAGATGCAAGTGATTCAAATCTAGGACGGTTTCTGGCCAGATTTTGCGTTCTCACAGGTTTCTCGAAAATGTTCTTCTCCAGCAAACAATAAACAAATATCTTGTTATTCCCAAAATATAGAAAAAATACAACATTAATTTTCTTAACACGTCAACAAACGGATCTACTGAATTAAGTTGGATATATAAACGTCAGTTAAAGCATTTTCTCTATGTAGTAAGATCAAATATCGAACGTCTGCTATTATAGGGTATACCAGTTGGGAACCTACAAAATGGCCATAACGTGACGCTGGTGATTAATTTTCTCTCAAAAGAAGAAAGAACAGAGAAGAGTGTAAAAGATAAAGGCACTATTAACACTTCAGTTCTAATGAAGAGGTTTGGAGATTTACAGAACATACTTAAAGCCCATTAGCCTACCTAGGATCAGTTTGATTGTGTGGTTCAGTGGTTGTGAAACATAAATGGGACATTCAACTGGAGCTTCCTTTATCGCTTAAACATCAGCAATTTAGTGGCTGATTACCCACATTCACGAATTAAGAGGAAAACTATAAATCGTGGTAAGCAACTTATGGTAGTAAAAATCTTCTGTCATATTCCACCTCCTGTGGCTAGAGAGCTCTCGCTAGCTATTTCCGGGAACAGGAACACTGACAACTGTGGCGATAATGGATCAGTTTCTATAAAACGCCACTTTACACGATCTTGAGTTTAACTTTATAGAGAGGCGAGTGATTATTACCCTATATGACAAAATTCTCCACCTCTGGCTGAAGTTTTATTTCGCTTAGGGCTGCGAAGAGATGATCGAGCATCGCCATTAAATCCGAATCGCACTAGCTGACAACTTCCGATTTTGTTCCAAACAGAGTTTCTTCCGTCGTTTTGAGATGTTTCGCATTCTCTCACCGATCAAGTCTTTTTGTGAAGGAAGAGGTTGACTTCCAGTCCCATTTCTATTTGAGCTACAATCAATACCCTAAGAAATAGAGATGTGTCTAAATCTGCTTCCACTCGAAGCTCTTTCCGGTGGACTTCTAACAAAAGTTTCCCGTAAGAGCGCAGTGTGCATGGATTGAGATGAGCATGTCTTGTCGCCAATGATGAAAGAGTATGAACTAGAGCAGATAATTCAAGCGGATAAAACAGCGACAATTAGAAGGCTTTATCACCATCTATTCTTCTTATCAATAAGCCTAAATTACTTCTTGAGATTCCAGAGAGGAACAAGTCGCATGTCATATAGAACAGAGTTTTAACATGTTATATTATGTATTAGTGAAACATGTTAGCCTAGTACTCAGTAAACTAGTTAAACACATAACCCGAATCGGATAGAAAGGCATATACCTGAATTTCGTATACGATAAGTATTTTCATGAAGTAAGCTGATAACAATCTGTTGAGAAAATATATGCCAATTTAATGTGTTGAAATCATATCAAAAACACTCAGGCTTTACGTTCTTCAAAAATGTTAAAATTCGATAGCAGATGATAATTATTAAAAAATGATTTGCATATATCAACAGAATGGTTCTTTCCTATGCAAGATTTTAGGAATAATTTTAAGGATAATAAACTATTAACTTCCTGTTAAAACTATACATACCATTTCTTATTCAGTTGGTGGTTTATTTCGAAAATATTCCCAAAATCTGTACTGACTTTTAGTGAAAAAAATATTATTTTAATCAAAGTAACAAAATAATTTATAATTATTTGATAAAATTCCCTGCATTATTAATAACATTGGTTTTAGCACTTGATAATATATATACAGCTTTATTGTGGTTTTAAATTATCAGATAAAACGAATTTCTTAGAAAGTCAGCTTGTTTCCTTATCTTTGAGACCGAATATTTTGGTGCACACATATCAAATTAACATAATGGACGCATATGTATATGGAGACAAATTGAAACAGCAACCGTTTACTCTAGCTACGAGAAAAGTTAAATGGCAATTGTATCTGTGATTCGCCTGATATTCGATATGTGTATAGTTAAATATCAGCCAGCAACACACTCTCTTTGTCAAAGATATCAGCTGTTACGCGAAATCAAAAGGAAAGAAAGACTAGACTTTAATTTGATATAACATCTTTTATGTACGGTAGCCCGTAGAGGACACGTATATATTTTTTTCAAATTACATTTCATTTTTTCTAATTACATTTCATTTTTTCTAGTTTATACCCAGGTAGAATGTTTCTACCTGGGTTTAAATATTTATACCCAGGTATTAATATTTCAAGCCATGTAGAAATATTAATACCTGAGTAGAAATGTTTCTAGCCAAGTATTAATATTTCTACCTGGGTTGAAATATTTATACCCAGGTAGAAATATTAATACCTGGGTAGAAATATCAGGCGGATAGCGCTTGTAGCTGACACCAGTTTGCCTGTCTTCTTCAGTCGCTGCTTAACAATGTCTGCAGCAGCGGATCTAGTCAATGCATTTTGAGTAATATGAATATTTTAACCGGGTATAAACATTTCTACCCAAGGTATTAATATTTCTACCTGGGTTGAAGTATTATTACCTGGGTGGAAATATTTCTACCCTGGTATTAATATTTCTACCTGGGTAGAATTTATAAAAAATGAAAAGTAGTTAGAAAAAATAAAATGTAATTAGAAAAACATATCCATGTCCTATATGGACCACCGTATTTATGCTAGGGTATTGGTTATCCTTTAGGCTAAGGTTGAAAAAGAACTCGCGACAGTTTATTTTTTAACAAATCCGCTCAACATTTATCAATCAGTTTAAAAAAGAGGATAAACAAATTGTTGGAAACTTCTAGATTTTCAGGTTTCCAGGCAGCCGGCACCGAGTTGATTTGTGGCGTTATTCAGGTACCGAGCTAATTTGTGGCGTTTTTCAGATACCGAGCTGATTTGTGGCGTTATTCAGGTACCGAGCTGATTTGTGGCGCTGTTCAGGTACTGAGCTGATTTGTGGCGTTATTCAGGTACCGAGCTAATTTGTGGCGTTATTCAGGTACCGAGCTGATTTGTGGCGTTATTCAGATACTGAGCTGATTTGTGGCGTTATTCAGGTACAGAGCTGATTTGTGGTGCTATTCAGGTACCAAACTGATTTGTTGCGTTATTCAGATGCCGAGCTGATTTGTGGCGCTATTCAGGTACCAGGCTGATTTGTGGTGTTATTCAGATACTGAGCTGATTTGTGGTGTTATTCAGATACTGAGCTGATTTGTGGTGTTATTCAGATACTGAGCTGATTGGTGGCGCTATTCAGGTACCGAGCTGATTTGTGGCGCTATTAAGGTACTGAGCTGATTTGTGGCGTTATTGAGATACCGAGCTGATTTGTGGCGCTATTCAGGTACCGAGCTGATTTGTGGTGTTATTCAGGTACTGAGCTGATTTGTGGCGCTATTCAGGTACCGAGCTGATTTGTGGCGTTATTACGGTACCGAGCTGATTTGTGGCGTTATTGAGATACCGAGCTGATTTTTGGCGTTATTCAGGTACTGATCTCATTTGTGGCGTTATTCGGGTGCCGAGCTGATTTGAGGCGCTATTCAGGTACCAAACTGATTTGTGGCGCTATTCAGGTACCGAGCTGATTTGTGTCGTTATACAGGCACCGAGCTGATTTGTGGTGTTATTCAGATACCGAGCTGATTTGTGGCGTTATTCAGATACCGAGCTGATTTGTGGCGCTATTCAGGTACCGAGCTGATTTGTGGCGCTATTCAGGTACCGAGCTGATTTGTGGCTCTATTGAGGTACTGAGCTGATTTGTGGCGTTATTCAGGTACCGAGCTGATTTGTGGCGTTATTCAGGTACCGAGCTGATTTGGGGCGTTATTCAGGTACCGAGCTGATTTGTGGCGTTATTCAGGTACCGAGCTGATTTGTGGCGCTATTTAGGTACCGAGTTGATTTGTGACGTTATTTAGGTACCGAGCTGATCTGTGGCGCTATTCAGGTACCGACCTGATTTGTGGCGCTATTTAGGTACCGAGCTGATTTGTGGCGTTATTCAGATGCCGAGCTGATTTGTGGCGTTTCGGATGTGTTTGCGCTCGTCGTGAATTCGAACTGCAATAAATGGCACTTGTATCGCGACTGGGTAGTACGCAAACTTTTACATACATAAACAGACCAAGTGATACACTTATTTACAATCAATATGTATATAAGGAGAGAGTATAGTTTAACTTCCCTGGATATACATGAAGTGTTGTATGGAGATGACGTATTGGATATTCATCTGACTACAATAGACAAGGGCCACACACAGCTGAGCGATCGGCAAGAGTCGGTCTCTGCCGTAAATCATCCTCAGCGTATAGAGGAGCCGTATCCATTACCGAGAAGAGTCTAACCTGTACCAGTACATCATGAGAAAGCTAGAATAAGAGATGAGACAACCACGCTAAGTCTTCATAAATATACCTTCCTTGACAGCTTGTCACTTACTTCATAACTAGACAAAGATAAAGAGATATCCCTGAACAACTTTACATAGTACCTCGACGGAAACCAGCTTATCAGAAAAGTATCTTGATCGCACTCGTGTAATTGCTCCAATGTGTTTTCTAACCAAGCGTATCATTTTTAAATCGTAATTTCAGCTGAATTTGATTCCACAGCCTGATCGTCTGTCAGTTTCCCCGATAAGTCTGCTATAAAAGTGATGGCTGAGGCTAAAATGAAATGAACTTTGACATGTTATTCCTAAAGATGTTGAACGCAAAAATCTGTTTCAGACTTTTCCCCCTGAAATATTTATATTTAAGATCAATTATTACAGCTCAGAAAATTCACACAACACAAAACCGCAACGACACGATGGCTAAGCTGCCCATATGACTATATATGAAAGAGGAGACAAGATTACAAATTCTATACACATTTAACAAAATTTAACTTCGAAGAGATTATTTTTCCAGTTTAAATTTTAAATGGACCAAATATACATCGTAAGGCTGTGATGATAGACATGGCATAATCCTTGTTTTTTTCATATCCTAAACCAGTTTTGGTGGCTGTCCAGAAATAAGTTCGTAACAAGAAGGGAATATCTTGATTTTGTCATCTATTTGGTCAAATCGTTAATCTCTGTACCGCCATTTGTGCGCTGTAATAACACTCCATCCAGTGTGGCATTCGTGGCGTTAAACCTCTTATATAATATTGAATGGCCACTAGTTTCGTTTATCTATGTATTTTTAGAGCACTAATGTTAGAAAAATGCTCCATAATTATATTCACATAGTATTAAATTGAAAACATATTCGACAATTGTCAGATTGTTTATTCGGACACCAACAATGAATTGATGTGTCCATGAATTAATAGTAGCAGTGATTCTACTTGCCAGCATGGATTTATTTGAAAATGAATTGTTTGAAAGTCTACCAGTCGACTGGATATTCTATGTTCATCAGGTCTTGTTTCAGGAGAGAGTTCGGAAGATGGATCAAGATCACAGGCGTATCAATAGACCGGCCTTTCCAAGACTCTTGACGTTATGATCAGTGTGGTTTACGTGATACGTGCGACTTGGCAACATGAGCGCGATGCCAAGAATGTATACAACAGTATTTTAACAAATCCTCATTTCAAGATGACTGAATTGAAGCCATTGAGACACGTATCCAGTGTTTTGTTGAGTTTTGTGTGAATAGATGCAGGCGTGCCTCGTCCATTTCATCTGACGGTTTAGGCGTTAATTACTTCTCTAGGGAGGAAGACGCGATAAGATTGTGAGTGGAAGTAGATTAGGTGGGTGGAACATCACAGATACACAGGCGAAGACAGATTGTTTCGTTATACAATACACCGTTAACTGATTTAGACAGAAAGACCACTTTTCTGACCATGGCGCAAAGATCGTCTGGATTCGCTGTTCATTGTGTCCGGCATTGGCCTCAATTCTTCAGCACAGCCTTTGCGGAAATAAATCGATATAGATTATATCAAACAATCATTCTACTAAGATGATTTCTAAAATATGAAAAAAAAAATAACCCCCACAACAAACAAACAACAACAACGTTTGTCGCTTACATTGTCTTCCATTTCGCCATATGAGTAAAAATGATTAAACGCCAATCAAGCAAACAAACTTTTTTGTTGTTTTTTTGTTTGTTTTGTTTTTGTTTCTGTCTTTTTTCATGTAGTTAACATTTTGCTAACCGGAGGTTCCCATATATGTCGTATTGCTGTTTGAAGTTGACACCATAACTGAAACCAAATATGCAGCTGTGGCGCGAATCATTCTTTTGAATGGAGTCGCCACTAACAATTATGAGACAAGATAGACAATGGTACCGAGGTAATTGAATATTAGTGTTTCATAAACTAAAATAACTTTCAATGATTAGGCCATATCAAACATATTCATATAAAAGCTTATTTCAAAGAAAATCAAAACGATGGCCTAACATCTATAAACGATTAAATATGCTGCTTAGAGAAACAGAAAACATCAAAAAAAAAAATCGAGTTTTACAGATATATTTTTCAAACTAATTTTCCAAAACAAGGAATATAAAAAAAAAAATCGAGTTTTACAGATATATACAAACTTTCTATAAGGAATGAAATAATAAATTTGGTGAAAACAAATCCTAATATTACTATTAATGCACATATAAACATAAATTAACCCCCAACGACGATAATAAGATAATAAGATTGTTAAGATAATAAGATTGTTAAGATAATAAGATTGTTAAGATAATACAAATCAGACATTACATCCGAGCAATCCCCGATTATAATCAAGTTTTTGGTCAATGCAGATTTAAGATATGACATCAATAGCACTAATTTTAATAAGTACGGAAGTGTGTCCGTCCCGCCGATGGGGAACTGTCAAAAGATATAAACTCGCCAGGATGGTATATGAAGTTAAATAAGTACAGGAATTGGAGACATTTATTTGTCATCTTAATTTGAGTATCAAAAAACTGTATTTTACAGACGATAAAATCATTAAACTGGGTCATTTGATCGAACGATTAATTAAAATATCATTGAGTTACAGAGATCTCCTCATGTCGATAAAGCGATTTAGTCTTCTATTTAGGTAGAGGAAAATGGGAATTCATCTGAAATGTCCGCTGAGAAATCAGATGCGCCAGTCGGTTTCAAATTTTGACGCCATGTTTTGATTGAAGGCTAAGAACATCAGTTTCTGAAATGACTGATCAATATTGGCTGATTTGGGTAGAGACCGTTTCGCCAGTTCATGTTGCAGCCTTTGACATCGAGTGGGGACGTTTTCACACCAACGGCTAGTCTTTAGATACACTCACGACAAGCGCGGCTTTGAAGTGTAACGAGCGGATGTCATTCTACACCCTGGTTTGCCTCGGACCGTTTGGGGTTTGTCTGAAATCTACCAGTGAAAATCGAATCAGGCTAGTTAATGACGAAGAAGCCAGTAAATAAGGTCTAGTTTTCTAAGATAGATAAACAAGGTGCTAACACGGGCCTGACTTGTTGATGTTGTAGCGTCTTAACTTGTAACGGTCAGAACAATATTTGAGTTTGGTCTGGTGGACAGAAGTTTCGTGACTCTCACAAAACAATCTCTCCACACAAATTCATATTTCTCGCCCTGCTTCTGGAGTGCTACTGCCTTGAGTTGATATTTTCCTCCAGCCATTGCCAGATTTCTGATCGGTCTCTATCTATTGTAGAGAGCGGCGCCAGCCTGTCACAGACCACTGTTATTACAAACAGGTTTCGAGGTATCTTTCCATCGACTGCCGTGTTTTTACTCTTGAAATAAAATCAGCTTAAATTACCAAACTATCCGCATTTCCTTTCTTTACTCTCTGGCAGTAGTTTAATTAGCAATGGGCGCTTGTCTCCCGTATTAGGTATCTCTTCTCACGTGGCTATGTCGGATAGGATTCCGAGCGGAGAAGGAAAAGCTTGCTTGCTGAGAAAATATTAAATATGAGGCTGTTTGCCTTCTTAATGCAGCATTGTCACCTGATTCTATCGGACTAAATGTACGAGTTAGGGAGCGAAGTAAAGTAAACTTTGTCCAAATGAGATGGCGGAAAGAACGCTGGGAGAGTTGATATAAGAAAAAAAGCCTTGTTGGGGCGTCCACTTAACAGTGTATGCAAACAGTATTGGGTGTATTTAGTTAACTTGAAGGATCGACTATTAATAAATCTTGCGATCAAGAAGTATAGAGCTTTTATATCATGTCTCTTAGCCAGGTATATCATTGCCTCAATATCCGGGCACGTCACACTGTCAACAACCCAGAGTTAAAACATCGGATCGGCACACGGGACACCGCTGTACAAAGAGACCAATACTCAACTCTTATAATCAGCTATACCAGATCATCAGAATCAAATAACCCAATGTGTTTTCGTAATATTTGTCTTCTTCGATCCTAGTCGGGTGTTTACCTTTAACATTGGCAGGTAATTTATAGGATTCTATACACTGTACTGTATTGGGTTATATGAGAGGTGTGTATGACATTGGCCTAAGAATCTCCATGTACAAGCTACAATCGCTCAGAGAACAGCACTATATGGACATAATTAAATAACTTGAAATATAATAAACAGGAGTTATTGGCATTAATGAATTAGTACGCGAAAGTTGATATTGAAGGACGCATCAACTAAAATATTTCTTTTTCTGTTAAGAATGATCAACTCACTCAGACATGGAATCTTAAACCAAACAAAAGATAATTGTCATGCGATATCACGTGGAACCTTATCGATCGATGTCTTAGACGAGATATTTTTTTAACTTTATAAAAGACACAAAATATTCAACAAAAAAACATCGTTAATTTCATACACAATAATAGACTGACTATTTTAAAAATAATGATAACAATAATATTTTTATAATAATATAAACGAGGCCTCTGCTGAATTCACATAATCAACACCAGGGGAAATTTTCGTTAAATTTGTTTAACATGCAACTATTTGTATTTGCGTTTACTTCAATGCAACGAGATGCGATCAAGGTATTCACACACGCTCAATGCTAGAGATGGGTTTTGTTTATATGTTTTATATATGAAAGAATTCATGACACACAAATAGTGTAATTCCAAAAATGATTACTTTATTTTGACTCAATATTTCAGCATGTATAATGCCATCTTTAGGAGATCGAGCTCCTGAGTCAAAATGAAGTTATCGTTTTTCGGAATAACACTATACTGTTTTTAAACAATTCAATTTTCAAAATCTTTTAATTGATAAATATGTTCTTGCTTTTATGAATTCTGTTTCAGCGGACATGTACCGACAAATTATTAGAAGGAAAGATTTTCTATGAGTATTTGTTTCAGAAAGTTTAAATTAAAATGTTCAGAATATATCGACATTGAGGTCCAAGAATTATTAGAATTCTGTCCATCATTCTTGATTTATGTGTTTAGCTAAGGCAATAAGTAGAAAAATTAGGTCAGTTATTTTCTATCGTAATTTATCAAAATAATAAATCAACTGTGATAAATTGGACCCAATTAAAAATGTTTCTTGGGAAATGAATTATTTGTACTGAATATGTTTACTAATAGTGATGAGCTATTCCACACTGAGCGCTGTCGGAATAATAACACAAGCTAGTATCATTAAGAATAATTTGCTCGGATAACCACTTCTTGGTTTGTCATATTCACAACGTTTTATGTTCTTTGTTTTAATAAGTTCTTCACCAGGTATTATGTTATTTCAGGCTCGTTTTCTGCAACTGCATCATCACCTATCTTTAGAGCATGTAAGCTTTATATATATCGAATGTTTGTGTTATACTAAACTAAAAAAAATACACATGTAAAGAAAAGGGGAGTTTATTCTGGACCAAGTACTCTCGCTTCCAAATGTCGTCCGTATCTTTTTTTTAAGATCCAGTTTAAAATATTTCTTTGATTTTATATTAGCCATTTGTCGCTTGCCAAACCCAACTGTATGGATGCACGCACGTTCTTCTGCAGCATTTAATATTAGCTAAACATATTCGTTTAAAGTAGAAATAACTATATTTTCGTTTTATGGGATAACCCTCTCTGATGATGAACATATTCTAGATCAGAAAATTGTGCAGGCTGAGACCCTTGCGGGAAAATTGTCTCAACTAGAATCTGTTCAGTATCAGATCTAGTGTTATCTTATAAAACGAAAATACTGTTAACGGTCATTTCTAAACAACACAAAAAATATATCAGAGAAATAACTTTTTTTAATCTATATGCACCGAGGAATAAGAGTCACAAAACATTTTGTTACTGAAAAATAAAGTAGTGTGTTAATAGGCCATCAACCTTGAAGTTCACCTTATATATATGGAAACATATACAAACTTTACAACATGGCTGCTCTGTTTATCCATGATAGTTAATACGTTACTTTAGGAAAGTCATTGTCGTTTGTAAATTTTAAGGCATCGATTATACTTTGTTGACCACGTTTATCACTGAAATAGTAGATTTAAGCGTTGATGCTTTATGGAATATGATGCGAGTCCTGTTAGCCAGAGTCCCGAGTTCGAATCCCGGTGGAAACATGCACAAATTTCTTTCTCTTCATATATCAATCTGCAAATTTATCCAAAATAATCACATAAAACTAGTAATTTACATTGCTTGTGACCCTATATGGCTCATATAGACTCTCGCTGGGTTTTAGTCTCCATACCTTAAGCAAAATGTGTTATACGCTGGCTTTAATTATTTTATCTCATAGATTTGCATTGCACATAGATAAAGTAACAGTTATTAGCACGTTCTTGTGTTGCTTTCTTGCTTCGTGGTATATCCACTTCCCATCCCCTAAAAAAATTATCACCCAAAGCAAATGCATAGAACGGAAGATACAATTAACCTTATACATTATAAGTAGTTTTCAGAACTTCATTTTCTCTAAAAGAACCCTAGAACCTATGTAAAATTGATTTTCTTTTAAATTCAAAGCAAATGGTAAATACATATAAAAAATAATAATAAAAAAAAAAATAAATATAAATAAATAATAACTGTGAGATCGTGCTTTACATGTAAGTGTTAAGCCTCGTGGATTGTCACATTGGCTGGAATCAATGTGCGATGTCTGCACAGTTTGATTAACCAGTTAGTGGCGTGTCATCACAAATTGCAATCAGCGAGCGAAATAAAGAAAAACAGATTCGAACAGGGTCGACTGGTCTGAGAGAAATAGGCGGTTTATAATGACGTAGAGAGATTAATCAAACATAAAACTCTTTTCCGATATTCCAATACTTAAAAAAAAAGTCTCGAAATAAATTAATCGCTGTCATTAAGTTAGATTCAATTAAGGGAATAGCTAAATATGTTTCTTAGGCTATACTTACATAGAATATTTCGTCTGAATTATTCCATAATGTCAAGATATGGTTTGTCTAATGGCAGAAGGGAATTAAATCTCTTCTGATGTATACATTTTAAAGAAAAACTAAGATGAGTTTCCAATAAAGATCTTGGAAACATTCGTACACATTGGAACTTAAAAAGTTTGACAATGTTTAGAATATATGCGTTTATATGTATCAATTGAAATCATTAAAACAGGAAAGAAAAAAAACAAGGTGTCAATTTCTTAAAAATTATATTTAGAAATTGTTCACCTTGTTTAGCTGGATGTTGCTCAGGTTAATATCATCATTGTAATCACCTGTTAGCTATAATTAAACACCTTAGAGGGTTTCTATACATTTTATGACCGCAAAACAAAACATTATTTATTAAACGTTTAAACATAAAAATTGCAGTTATATATTTTATTGATTCAAAACACATTTAAGTGGAACAACAAATAACGAGTTAGTTTTTAAAAAGTATTAAAAACCTCAGTCGATCGAGCGCTGGTCCTGCTAGCCAGAGTCCCGAGTTCGAATCCCGGTGGAAACATGCACAAATTTCTTTCTCTTCATATATCAATCTGCCAGAACCAGATTTTCGGAATAAACCAAACAATAAATACATTTGTTGGTAATATCAAGAAAAAGAAGAAGCTACTTTAGTGTGCCTGTGACATTGCTTTCAGCAGAGAAAATGAAAATTGCTGGTCGTATTGCCGTTAGTCTCTGTATAGAAAAGACGTTTCCAGAGTCCTGGTTTCAAATCCCAATGGAGGCAAGAACATTTTTCTTTCTCTACATTTGTTAATATATTAATAGCTATTTTGGATTTCTTATATGAAAAATATAAACCGAAAAACCGTGTTACAAAAATCTCAGTTTATTAAATATACATTTTAGTGGAAGTATGATTATATTCGCGGACGTTATTTGATTAAAATAATGTTGTAAACAATTGCCTTTAAATCTCTGGAATTTGTATTTTATCCTTAAGTACATAAAAAAAGATTTTGCACTTTTTATTAAAATTTAAGCCGAAGACTTAAGCTGGAAAAACGTTTATGGGTCAAATTGAAAGCCGGAAAATGCAGGTATAAAAATATTAATTAAGTGGTGGAACATTTTTCTTCATTTTTACTTCTAAATCATTTACAGCGTAATATAATAAAACCTGATTTTTGAGAATATGAAGCCATGAGTACATCCAGGAAATTTATATAATGACCAGCTTTTAAATCCCGTTTTTATCTACTGTAAAGTTAAATAGCAAAGGATTGCGATATGCGGACCCTGTGTTTTGGTGATTGGTGTTTTAACGCTGAGATTATCAGGCACCTGGTATTCTTCGATCTAACAGTAAGAGTAAGTTTGCAGTCGGTACCTGCTGAGTAACTTAATCTGAGAATCGCAGCATATTGCCATCTCTCTGTCACCATATTAGTGTAGTTAATGTGCCGAATTGAGCACAGACTTCAGCAGAAAATAGCCATAGAAAATGTTTGAAGTTAGCCGATCAAAACGTTACGTGATCATTCCATGGTTATGAACAAAATGCTCACAGAATATTGTACACTTCAAAAAGCTATTTGATACAGGTTTATATTGAGTGTGCTGGGAAATGCGTGTAAGATAAGACAGAGTTTAGAGGTTTGATATTTCTGGAAGCGTGACTACCTCCCGGACGACCGACCATCTAGCCCCTTCCTATCCATTGACTTGTCTACCTAATCGTATTGGGGAACAGTGAGGCATGAGCCAGTCAGAGTTAGCCCGGCCTATTGCCGACAAGCCTTTCTAACAGCCTATCGCGTTTAACCTAACTCCACTCCAGCGGGAAGTCACTGGCATAAATTAGTAACGATTCTAATACCAGTCTAAGGGTAACTACAAATTGTCCGAGACATTGGCGGTGAAAACCGGACAGATAGAGTTGTGGAGGTTTGATCTTGGTGACTTCTGACAGAGTAGCTGGTAAGAGAAGCCCCGGTTTTTGCTACTGCTCTCTTTTCTCGCGGGCTTCCCCTGGAGTCTCACCCGAGACACACTAACCACAGCTCTCCGGTGACAGCGTGAAATTTTAATGATCCTCTTTTGGCGTTAACAAATATAAATTGACGTCCAGATTGAAGTGCGTATCAGCCGTAACGCGAGTGTCAACCCCCAAAATAAGAATTCCTCTACTCGCATATCAAGACGAAGAACCAAGTTAAAGGCAGACGTCAGACAACGATCGCATATAATATCTAACAGAAGTCGCCAAAGTTGTGAAGATATTCGACCAGCCAGCCAAAACTTACATAACAGCTCTCTATGGATCCATACCAGTATTTGGGTAAGTTTAAATTTGTATAATTTCCCGCAGAAAATGGTTTTATGTTTTATTCCAACATTTACCAAGAGCTTCGTTTTGTTATGTACATAGTAATTAAATAGAGTAAAATACAAATTAACAGTTTATAATTCATTGGTCCTAATAATTCTAATAACATATAAATTTGATCCAGAGAAGCACGAAAGGATAAACGAGTTTGCGCAATTGGATATATGAGATTAAAATGCTTACCTAGACATGAATTGTACCTGTATATATACAGGAAACTAACCGTTACAAAGATGGATATAAATTGAATATATACTTATCTGGATTAAAATACACTTATAATTCATTGGCATTAATTTGGGAAAATGACTTCCGCACATTAACTCTTTTATTTTTAGTATAACGGTTTTTAGGATAACGCTTATTCGAGCATATCATCAACTTGATTATTGTATGTCGAACAAAGTAATTTTCAAACTTTAAATATGGAAAATGGAGCTATTTATCTCATATCGTTTTGCGTTGTTCACTTTTGTTAATCAATAGTTAACGTCTTTTTCAAAACTTACCAGTTACCATGTTATATTGGCATTTAATATTGATTAGCTCCCAAAAGTAGGACCCGGGAGTGGTATGTATACTCGGTGTCGTTTCGATTTCGAAGTATTATTGATGTTTAATTTAAAAATGGACATTTGAACAGAATTTTAAATTGTAATTTCCTGACAATCAGCATAAGAATTTTTAGAAGTATAAGGTACCCCATGCAGCTTCTCAGGATTTGTAATAGGGTTAGTATACTTCAAGTATGTACTAATTTCTCCCATAGCTAGAAAACATTTACTTTGACTTTTTGTTGGTTTGACTTATTATTTTGAGTAAACAGAAATTTAAAAATAAGCTGCTGGTTTGTACCCAAAATACAGAATACAGTGATGAATGTTTGTAAAACTGATCTTACTCAGCAACAAATATCGTGGTTCGACTTTGGGCGATTTTAATTTTCTGACATTTATACCAACATGTAAGAGGACATCTCGAAATAATAATTGCTATATACATGATAAACTTAACTTGCAACTGGTGTCCGAGGCACAAATACACGCACGTGCCCCAAGTCAAAAGTGTCAGTCTCTACATCTGATTTCAATAAACGGCATTACGCACTGGCGCTATAATCAATGAAAAAAATAATTCTACTCTACATTAATGTTATGGGGTGATTTAAAAACAAAAATGCACATATTAATATAAATCTATACAACATAAAGTCACCAGTGTGAACAATTCGATAAATTGCCAAAAGTTGTATAAACCCAGTTCACCGAACGTTAATATCTGGGTTGGCGTGTGTGTATGGTCTATGGTAACCCTGGGATTAACAGGATAATGATAACGCGAGTTCCAACACAGCTTATCTAATAGTACATTTAGGATTTTTTAAAAGTTTCATTGTTCCTTTTTTTTAATATAGTCTTATATCATTTGGTACACTTAATATTAAAATATGGGATACAGCCTCAAATTGTCTTCCCACAATGTGTATCAACACGTTCAGTCTGTATATATGCCGAAGCTATATTGTTGTTTTTGTTGGCGTTATAAAAACATGCAGGTATACCAACAATCAAGAAACAGGGGGATATAATTGCCCTAGCGATACTATTTCAGCATGCGCTTTTTCGTACGTATTTACCCCAATGTTATTGTGGCGCTGAATGCGTAATTGCATGAGTGAGTTTCAAATTAATATTTCCATGTAAAAAAACAGATGACATATGGCAAGCTCATTTTAAAGTCGTCACAATTGACACCGGTTGGACATTTTGAACATTTCGTTTAAATGTTATTTATCAATTTTAATGATTCTGTTATGAAATTTTAATATCGCATATAGCTGTTATCGCACTAAAAATATGGAACTAAAAATCAGCGAAAATTTAAAGGAAAAAAGAGATTAATAAATATAATAGAATAAAAACATTAGTTCAATTCCAGGTGGTGACAATTTAAATTTATACACCACAATAATTTTCAAATGAATAATCTTAATGATGTATTTAAACACATACCATTGTTTGATATAAACGCATAGGGAATGGCTGTTGCAGTGATTGTCATCAATATCTATGTTAAATAAGCCAGAATAACCGCCTATGGGAATATGTTCGTATACCAAACTCATGTTAATATACCAAGGCACATGTATAAGCGATATTGGGAAAAATAGAAAGGTGAAATGTTATAATGTAAAAGTTGGTGTCAATCTAGAAAACAGCTGATTGTGCTGTCTCTAATTAAATTCAACGGCGACATACATTCGATACCTTGATACTGACCTGATATTGAACAGTTCAATTACTTGAAGAATCCTTTTTGTGTGACCGAAAGTGTTAAAGTCAGAAGCAAGTAATGAAGTATATATATGTAAGTACGAAAATAGTGAAAATAATAAAGTCGATCGCCATCTATCACAGAAAAATAAGTTCAACATTTAAACTAAATTTACAATAACTATAGTTTTTAAATACTTAAAATTCGTAGTTATGAAAACAAAGATTTTTTATAACGTATTAGATGAATAATTTTTCCATTGATTGAATTTTCAAACTGGAGTAGTTCTATTGTATACACAATATGTATATAATTAACTGTGTTAAATTATCAAATAAGTGTATAGCTTAATTATGGTTCCATTCAAAAAAGCATTTACAATAGCAGGCCTTGACAAAAGGTTTCAGTACACCAAAGCAACTTTGCCTTTTTTTGGTAAATGTGGATTAGGCACCGAGGCAAAACTAAAACAGTTTGGCCTACAATGGAAAGAAATGAACTCATTTGGTGCTGTAATGTTTCTAATCTTAGCACGTATTTATAGGCTGCCTTGCGCAACCCAGCTCAGTGACACCAGTGAAATAAATCAATTTACTTGGCGGTTATCAGCAACCCAATTTTACTGATATTATTTGACAATAAAAATGAAGTGACTGTGACTTTTTATTTTTAATTTTTTTATTTTTTATAACTGAAGTGTGTTATTTAGTGAGTTTAAATTCAACAAACAAAATGGTTGCCTGAAGTATGCCTTTGAAGTTAGAGGCAGAGATCTGTATCGTTATTAGTCTACTAAGTATGCCTTAACAATGAATGCAATTTTTCTTTTTAGCTTTCGGTAAATTTAGCAAAATGAGTAGAAATATTGCAGCATAGGCCAATATATATTTGTGTATAGATGTAGAGAAAGAATATATATACATATTTATGTGCCAAAATTGATAGCTCAACAAATTAAATAATTATGTAACTGTCCGAGTAATTAAGTCAGTTTCAGACGAAAAATGCTTTGAAAGTAACTACACAAAACAACTACATATACTACAATTGATATGCAAGTGATCCAATTAAATTATGTAATAGCAAGTCGAGCTTTTTGTACAGTTTTGGCAAATAGTATATTCGGGA
>JAVFBZ010141584.1:8883-21247 GCA_032466195.1 Katharina tunicata
TTATAAAAAACATGCTGGACAAAAACTCATCGTCATTTCTATAACTCGCTACATTAATAATTAAAATGAGTGCTATCATATACCATTCGTCATCAGTTAGTGGTCAATTATGTAACAGTCACAAATGAGTAAACGGAAAGGAACACTTTAGGAAATTTATACCATACATTTTGTAGTGACGCGAAGGTAAGGTAAAAATAGGGATCTTAACACGTTCTATTTGAGAGAAACAACATATTTCACATCGGATATTTAAGTGTCAATACGGCGTTCTACTTAAACAGACTTGAATATCTCAGGCGTCTATGGTTACGGTGTTTGTTTTGAGGAAACAAAGCAACTCCAATTCCGTTATTTTAACAATTCCTGCTTTTAGATGTAATCGATAGAATCATTCAAATTTAATAAGCTTTTAACGTTAGACAAGTGGTGTAACGAATAGGTTACAACCTCACTGGTAGTCTTATTTAATTTTGCTTGTACAATAATTGTGTTTCTTTGAACCGATTTTTTTCTCTCCGTTTCTTTATTTGTTCCTATTATTTACATTCAATTTACTTCTAACCGGTTAGCGCCCCGGATTAAGTAACTAAATATTTTCTGTTTAAGCTTTGCTGGATAAACAGAAGAGTTTACAGGAAGTGTAAATATACCTTAGATGTCCATTTTATAGTTGATCTATTTCAAGACGAGCAAAATGTCAATCTCGTGCTGTTGTCGAGAAAAAACGCTAAACCGCGGGATCTGGTCGGAGCTTTGCTAATTGCCACTAATTGAGCACGATCGTTGCTATACGACAACTGATCGTCTTAAATGACCAAATCAAAAATAAAGATGTAAGGTTATGACATGTTTTGTTTTATCGAAGTGTTGTTAGAAAAAATTACCATAAATATTTCTTCCTTATTATTAACCTAAACTATTTAATTATTCGAAGCTTTAGAAAAAGATCATTTAATAAGTATTGAACCATTTCCATTTTTTTCCTAAAAAAAAGAAAGTAAACAATTCAGTCCTCGTTTTTCAGAAACTAGTCAAATTAGAAACATTAGACTTACAGTCCAACCATTGGGCCAACCTTACGTGCATCCAAAATGGCCCCTATACCGTTAGATACTCCTCTTGCATAAATTGTTCTCAAGTCTGCCGGCTCAACGGGTAAATTCAAAGACAAAGCCGTCTGAGGATTTCTTGTCATTGTATTTATATATAGCCAAAGAACCGGGCGTTGTCAGTACATTGGTTTTGGAGTAGTTGACTGATAAGCGATTCGAACGTACTCTTTTACATAAATCGATACGCCGTAAATAGCAAAGCGTTCTGAAGGGCAACCCCAATTGACGTCATGTTGTTCTAATCTGACGTCACGGTTCCACTTTTAGAGATAGCCGGAATCGATCGATCGCGGGAATTTCTTGCCACGTAGCTATGGCGACCGATTGGAATAAAAATAGTAAGGCGATTTATCTTTGTCGGCTAATAATTCACCTGCCATTCTCTGACGTCATCATTACATGGCCGTGGACGACGTCATTAATTATAGTTCCTTGGTTCCAATCAAAATTCTATCCGGTATTTTTTTTTTTACAATTACTTTTCCACTGCCAATGTATTTCACGGAGAAGCATTTCCTTGCATTCCGGATATTGCTACGACTATGGTTTAAATTTATCTCCACAACAGTGATTTGTTAGTTCGTTGATTTTTTCTCTTAACAAAAGCAAAATGCTATAAATTGAAAAATATGACAGACTACTTTAAGGTTTGACAGGCATGTTTTGTTTGGACACTTGTTGTCAGTGTGTTCTCCATCGGAGCGGAACATCCCTGATTTATTTTGGTTACTTTACAATAACTCTGTCTCAGCTAGTTAAGGAAGTTTGAAAGCTCTTATTAGAATCGAACCAGCGACTATGATATAGTATGACATCGATTTGCCAGATATAATGATTATCAACATCTATTTTTCATTGTAAGATAGAAATCACTAAATTAGAAAAGATGCAAGTTCAGAAGATGTTTTTGGCCATAGCCGTTAGGCAACCGAAATTATTGACGTAATTTTTGTATTTTTATTTTGCGATGTCCCCTCTATATCTAAGGGCCTCGGCAATGGTTCTTAGGTGTATTACATGCATTGTTATGGGCTTTTCTTACACTATTAATCATAACGCAATGTAGGTGCCAAACATTCCTTCGTCATTTTTACTTAAACAGTATTTCGAACTTATACTGGCCTTAGCTAATAACTCGACTCCAGGTTTTGCATTAATTTTGTCCTTCAAATCGTGACGGAGGGGCTTTAAACGACGGAATAGCATAAGGTCTCTCTTCATCTGCACCTAATTTCGCCACTGACTTCGAGCTGTATGGGAATCGAAGATCAGACTTTCTAAGCGTAGTTACATGTATTCTAGAACAGACTTCAACTAATTTACGATTAACATTCATTAGGGATAACTTTTATATGTTATAACAGACTGCATTCCCCATCGTCATCGATTGGTTCATTCATCTCAAATGTCAGGCGTTTCTATTTCGTTTGTATATTCTCAACGAAGACCCGTATTCCTTTTGTAAATCTACTAAAATATTAATGTTGCAATTATCTTGTCAACATGTGCATCGATAGTGCAAATTGTGCAACGCGAAATAATCATCAGAGCTGATCCCATGATCGATATGCGAGATTTGGAACTCTCTCACCTGTTCACTTTGATGTCGCCGTCTCTCGACATGTAGGCATAGCGTAATGTGTGCTATTTTGGTGTCATATAAGTCAACGCCCGAAGCAGTTGCAGCGTTGCACAGAGGAGTACTTCGACGGTCCTGTTGTCACATTGTTAAAACTGTGAACAGAAGCTTACATATTTTATGACAATCGTGAAAAGTTTTAAATCACCGAAACTTTAATCAGTATATATGTCTTTCTTTGTGTCTTCGATTAGGGTCTTGCTTAAGGTTGTTTCTCCTTAAATTATCATACGTGCCAGTCCAGTGGGCGAAGGGTACCTCCCTCGGCCACACTGGCAACAAACCGAACCATAAACAACGCAAAAACAAGCGCAAAACATGGTTGAACTTATTAAATGCATTAAGTGCATTGTAGTCACAGCAGAGCTAAGAACGGTTGCCCACTCTACAGCCGAGAAGGGTCGCGCCGTGGCACAGCTCTGTTGGTCACTACTTTGATTAATCAACTTCCTTCAGCGTACCCGTCCGTATACAAGAACGTGGTAGTTTGGCGATTGCTTTTTGACCATAAGTTTGTAAGGGAATGTCTTCTTTGTCTATGTAAGATAAAGCTACGGTTGATTGTTTGTTTTATTTCAAACTTTGCTTACTTACTTATATCTTATATATTATAGACTGGTGGTTGATAGAAACTCCAAGTGCCCTGGTGCTCTCTTAAAGACACCGGGCATCGAGAAGTCGATTTTTTTTTTATAGCGTCCTGTTTAATGTCCTGTAAAAGTCTTTTGTTGTCTTGTTTGTTGTCTTTGTCATTTAGGGTGATTTTCTCAACCAAAAGGCTTGCGAGACGTCATCATAAAAGGGAAAACCCTTCAGTTTGTAAAACCCGAATTAAACAAATATAGTTACCTATACGCTAATAAAGAAGTTGGTATAATTTGTTCAAATAGCACATGCTGCTGATATAGGATTATTCAGACACTGAGTGAACCCTAAATTTGCCAATTGTGCTAACATTAAGTGCATGCAGTTACGATTTGGAAGTTGCCAAAATTCGTTCCGTAATTTCGAAACGTTCCCCAAGGAGTACCCATGATAAAGTGGACATGGTGATATTAATTTACTAATTGCGATAACAGCCCAATTGGTTTAAATGTTAAAGGTGACAGCTAGAGAACATAGTCTTCAGAATGCATTAGTTATTGTTAACAAGGGCATAAACTGTTTGGGAAAAAGTTTCGGCAAGGGAATCCGGGCACTTGCGAGCCGGGCTATAAAACACAAGTTATTGACTGGCTCTGTGTAGTGCTATATCCTTATTGTAATATATGGTTTATTTTCATTACTGAACAAAGAGAATTGTAAATTGCGGAAGCTTAAATTTTTTAATTTTCGAAAAGTTTCTAACGCTCGCCAATAGTATCCAAAACACATACGTAATTAGATATTTGGTGATATGAAACACAATGTATAAATAAGTTCGACCAAAATGAGGGGGAAATGTACGGAGACCGTATCGCCTTTATTTGCATTTCCTACGATCAAATTTCTTGGAATTATTAAAGGATGATGTTAAAGCTGAAAATGAAGTGAGAATAAAAGAGGACATTTTGCCAGAAAAAAAAAACATTTATAGACAAGGACGTTAATATGAGTAAAGTATAAATAGCTGCAATAATGAATTTGTGTATTGACAAGTTTTTAAAACGAAGAAACATAATAATCCAAAGTTAAAAACATAAATTAAACTCGTGTAGACTGTATATGATGTAAGCTGTATATGGTATCACTATATTATATTTAAACAAATCGGGGATTTATGAATTCATTTAAAACAAATCTTCAAAACCCAAAACTATATCCTGCATCTATTGCAGTATGTAGGCCTACTCGTCTATTTCGCGGAGACTCATATATACAAAACTGACATTCTCATTGAATGTTTAATTTCAATTTATTACGCACCTATATAAAGAACGAACGCCGTGTGTTGAAACATACTGGCAATTAAGCTTGTAAAACATTATCATGCACGCTTAGAAACCAGCCACGTTGCTACAATATGTTGTCTTGTTTTGTTTATTCATTTTCTACACTTTGAACAAAAGTGCGATCGGACTTTGGCACGTGCATCACCCAGTGGCCATATCGATCGATGATTGACAGCGCTTGTAGGTGTGGCTAATTATCCGATTGGCTGGTGGTAACCTAATGAATATTCATATACGGTTGGTTTATTGATAATTGGGATGACGGCTATTTAGTGATAATTTTAATCTGAAGCAGTTGCTATTTCGGAACGACTGAAGCCAGTTCATAGTACTAATTCAAGTGACTTGAGATTGACTAAAAATTACCAGTTTTGTAATACCTCAGCTATAACAATGTATACATTATAGTTCTTCGAACAAATGTAAGTAATTATTTGTTTATATTGTATTTACGTATTTTAAAAACAATCACTTAAACTCTTTCTAACTATCTGACGCATATGAGTAGCAATACGGTAGGTCTATTTGTTTTATGCTTGTTTTTTTTTTATCGCTTAAATTACTTTGAAGCTATTTCGTTTACAGTTTGAAAAAAAAAAAATTAAGTTAAAACTTTTTAAATATAGATTTATCGTACGTTACTTTTCGCATTGGTCCACACTGTTAATGCATCGGTGAGAATTGAACTAGGCCTAAGAAACTTAACATTGTGTTAATTATTTTCGTTTTCATATAAGGATTTTAATTTTTAAAAGTGTACTTCATCTGTTTGATATCGCGGGGGTAGACCATCATATAGTGACAATAGTATATTTCATTGACCGTTAACTTCGTTACACAAAGCTGGTATTTTTATCTTTTATTTTTCTGAAGTTTTACGATTATCACGGTGATTTGCCAATCATTGATAGCACTTTATTATTTGATGTGCTGGAAATCGGAAACCCAATCCTTCAAAACCATACAGTTAGGAAAGTCTATTTTTATATAGTTTCTGATTGTACATATTTTGAAAGGAAAAATTGCTTGCAAAGACCAGAAATCCAACTCGGGCACTTTGGATAATTAGAGGCCACATCTCCAAAGATTGTGCTCAACGCTTCTGTGACCATATACAAAATGTTTTATTTGCAATTCCAATTAACAATTTATTGAAATTGTAAAGAACTTCATTGGATAACCCTAATTTGCTATTGATATATTACCATTGTTGAGTGGTGTATTCGTGGAGTTGACACACCTGTTATCTAATTAGTCGTTTCTCTCATCTCCATCTTTTTAACAAATCAGTTGTTATAACTACCCTGAAATCGAAAATTTTATTTTCCCTTCGATTTGTGTCCGAAAATATTCCGCTGAACTTCTTTAATTTGTATTCAAGAGCTTAACATTCATTTATCTATTGAAAGCTAAAATTTTCACTCGCGTTCACAATTGGCCCTACACTTTTTAACGGAAACATTTTTTGTCTATATTTCCAAAAATATTTAACAAACTTTCCTCTTCTTCCTTTGCAGGTGTAACAGAACAAATTGACTCGATTGCAACAACATCATCGGTAGCCCAGTCAGAAGGGAACGTGGTTGGTGCCCTGGTGTCGGGTCTTAACTTCCCCAGTGCTATTACCCCGGAGGGTGCCTTGGGTGCCCCTCCCTCCCCCGCTGATCAACAGCAGATCACCCGTATCAACAACAACAACGCATCGTCAATGTTGCTCTTACAGTCTCAGGTTAGTACATTTTTATTTCTTCATTTTTTATTTTTTATTTTTTTTCGACAGTATTTCAAATGAAACATTATTGTCGGATACAAACGTTTAAGTTCCCAGAAAATACACAGCACTACCTGATAACTGGCATTTAAAGTCCCAGAAAGCGCGTGACCATCGAACCAATCACGTAGAATGCGAGAGGATTGCGGACAAAATGCGTGTGCCCAAGAAACGATCTCTCTTGGCCACTTGTCCATGGAGACATGGCATATAAATTGACTTGGATTTGCCGAGAAAATAATTTTAAAATGATTTCATTTAAAACTCAAGGTTAGGAAGAAATATCAGCCAGTAATTAGTAAACTTGCAGAATACCCTACTTAGGTCATTTGAATTTTCTCAAACTCGATTTTATAAATTTATTTGAAAATTGAATTAGCTGCTGTCTACTTTATTTACAAGTCATGGTCGATTTATTTCCACCAAATGTTGTTACTGTTTCGTTAAGGATATGGACAACAGCTAGTTTTAATTTGGATTATATTCTCACTAAATGTTTTTATTTTATTTTGATTATAACTTAGAAATTAAATTAAATATTATATTGTGACTTTTATATTAATTTTTGTGGTAAATAGTGTCATTATAACCAGAATGTATTGACAATATACTTCCATATTTAGCCTTTTGTATAAAATGAATACAAACTTCTTCAAATATGTTAATCTGTTAATTTTGTTAAAATGAATAAATAAATCTCATATTCTGACTTTACAATTGCCAAATCTCCGATTTAAGTCTGCGTATTTTAATAAAATCATTCCGAAACCAATCAAATTTGAATGAATCAAAATCTCGAAGCAGAGCAGAAACTGACTGACGTTTTATGGCATTTTAAATTTATTTTGTGAGGAGAAAATTAATTGGTTTAATTTAGTCATCAAATTTCACAAAATTTATAGTCAATATGAAAACTTCAGAGAAACGTCGCGCGAACATATGTTGGTGGTTTTCACCTCCTACCGCGGTTTGATAGTATAAGCCACAGACAGTATCACAGACGTTCAAAACAATAAAATAGGAACGAAAGGGCAATGTATTAAAATCATACATTGGAACCAAGGTCGGAGGTCAGCCCCACATGAAACGACGATCACGTGTCGGCATCGCGCCGCGCACGCGATGATGCACACTGAGAATAAGAAGACTAGACAATGTCGTCGCGCCCGCTGAAAGCTTTGGGTTTTGTCTGAGCGGTCGCAGATGTTTCGCTGTAAGGTCTACTGTTTCATTGACAACTGTTGTCAAACTCACGCGCTTCAACGAGTTCGCGCGTCCGTGACCTGACATGCTACCAATTGTCAACTGTTGGAGGATTATACATGTGATTTTCAGTGAAAAACCACAAATAATTGAAAAGTAGTTCCCTAATCACAAAACATGTACGGAGAACTGAAATATTTGTATGTTAAGGACAATATTTAAGACTTAAAAATAAATAAATACTTTTATTGAATATTTTAAGTAAGTAGAACGACGAAAGCTTATTACAGAAATATTAGTGCGTGTGTGTGTATGAATATTTAATAGACCCTATGTATATTTTGAAAAGTAGTTCCCTAATCACTAAATACGTACATGCAGAGATTTGAAATATTTGTATGACAAGGACAATATTTTAAAGAAATATTTTTCTATTTTATTGTGGTCTTTTATTGAATATTTTTAGTAATTAATCTTAATATTTCACGGAACACTCCGGAACCTTCCTCGCAGCCTCGGAGATTATTTAAGTTTTAATAGATCAATTTTTATCTTTATTTTGAAAAACTAAAATCTTCCGGCATTTCGATTCATTTTATTGACTCTACTTTTCCATCGAATCTTCGCCCTTCTTTTGCAGAGGACTAACGATGTAGTTAGTGTGATATTTCGCCCAAAATGTATGATCAGTCAAATCCAGCTGAGTTAATGCATTTTTGCTGACGAATACAGGTTAAATTCAGTTTGTTGCCTGAAAGTTATGATCCTTTCAGTTGGATACATTCTTACGAATTTTGCTATACTTTTGTTTTTTGCAGACGACATTTTCCACCGGGACGTCACCGGGTGTGGATCAATTTTCTACAGGGGCTTACAACATGAATCTAAACAGCGCAAGCTCCGTTGCGGGAGATTTGGGAGTATATCCATTTGCTTCAGTCAGCCTGCCGCCGTACTCAATGGAAAGTAGCATCACCACCGCAGACGTACCGACAGAAAACTACACCGGATATGAAAGCAGCCAGGTCACAGCGCATGCGTACCAGCAGCCAGTCTCACAGACGAGTCTGCAGGGGTACGCGGACTCGACGTTTGGTTTTGATAGTGCTTTGTTATTCGATAAAGACTCCTCAACTAAGCCCACTTTTGGGGTCTACCCAGAACATTGTAGCACAACCTCGGTTACACATGAAAACGTTGATAAATTTGTCGAACCCACACATTATCAGGGCCACTTTCAAAACTTTCCCGCGGAAACTGACCCGTCATCTTACTACCACCATCACCATCAAACAGGACTCCATGACAATCAAAAATACTTTTCAAAAACTCATGGGTATCATCAAGCACAGTCATTATTCAGTCATTCGGACGTTCAAGGTTTCACCGACTTGGATCAAAAGCAAGCAGTTTTCTCCCACGGGTATCACGACGCTGCAGGTCTCTACCAGAGAGAAGATAGTGGTTACCATGGTTACCAAACTGGTTACTATGACTCTCAGAGGTTACCAAGCCCTGACGCAAATTTTAATTTTCCCGGGGCTGCTGGTTTATATCGGGGAGAAATGAACATTCATTTAGCCAGACAACCTTTCCAAAGGCGACCATCATTAACAATCTCCACTCCTCGCACACCTGATGGGTAAGTCGAGTTGTCTCCCTTTATTTTTTGTTTCATGTTTTGGTCAAAGTTAATTGAATACCTAAATTAAGTACTGATCCATATCGCTATTAAGCAATGTAATCGCTGTGCCTTTAGAGATGTTAAAGCAATACTAAAACATAACAAAAGATAACTAAAACGCAAACGATTTCAAGTTTGGAACAAAATTGTCCACTTTACAATGACGAAATGTATAAAGTAATGCATACTAATCCTTAACCTACATTTTGTATGAATTTGAAAAGTAATGACCTTCGCATTTCTCATTTCAGGATGGACGTACAAAAGTTCCCCATGCAGTCCCCTACAACTCCCTCAACGCCGTCTTCAAGTCGTTCATCACCATGTCAAGACATGCCCCAAAAGGAATGCCAAATGTGTGCGGTATGCGGGGACAATGCCGCCTGCCAACATTACGGGGTTCGAACATGCGAAGGCTGCAAAGGCTTTTTTAAGGTAAGAAAGGAATCTATCACAATTATTGTTTCTTTTGCTAAATGGCCAATGCGACGTTTTGCCAAGGCTCGTCGCTTCGTCAAATATTGATAACGTCATTGGTTAGTTAAGTAATTGGTAGAAGTTTCGAAACAGGACATTCTTCATCGTGTCGTTTGATCGTTAATGTAAACCCCAAAATTAGCAATTCGGTTCTAGAAAATAAAATACCACGCCATCATTGTATAATCCTTCAATTCAGAATTCACAGTGGATGAGAAATAAGCGATCTCTCATTTGCATCATATCTACGAACGATGGGCAAGTTACAAGTTTAGTACAAAACAACAAATTGGTATTAACGACTTTTTTTTCCTTTCACAGAGGACAGTTCAAAAGGGTGCCAAATATGTCTGCCTTGCTGACAAGAGCTGCCCCGTCGACAAAAGGAGACGAAATCGCTGCCAGTTTTGTCGCTTCCAGAAATGTTTAGCTGTTGGAATGGTCAAAGAAGGTAAGACAAACACGATTTAATTTGTTTGCAATTTGTGTTGTAGAATTTGTTCTAAGCATATTTCTGAGATTTTTCTTCTTTCAAGTGTCATGGTTTTAATGGTTTGTGACGTTGAGATTAAAGGAGATAATCAGTAGATGAAGTTTCCTGCTAAGTACATTAAACGAATAAAAATATCAAAGAAAATAAAACAATAATATGGAAAATAACCCACGATTTTAAATAAGAATTTACCGTGATCAGCTTTACTAATAGACACCTTAAATTGGCGAAACATGTGTAATTGTGTTGAAATCATACATATTCTACCGGATATAAGTTATATTGCAACTGATTGGGCCTCTCTTTCGGGAGCCATGGAAACTATTCGTGTCAAGTAGAATATTATGACGCAGTCCTTAAGCACCCATAAAGCAGTCTGATTTAACACTTAGACTGTTAAGGCCAGCCGAAAATGATCAAAAGTTTCAGCCTGTAATCTATACGGTAAAACCCGCTACGTAAAGCCTAGCTACCGAGGTCCTAACGTGTTAGATGATAATTCTTTGGACTCGTACATTTCTCCCGGAAAGTTTCCTCAATCTGAGACGCGGGACCATGCCTTGTATTTGGACCAGCAGGAAGCCAAGAGTCTAAGATGTACAATCTTGCCTCGTATTGACCCAGCTGCGTCTCGCTACTAATATGTTTTACTATCAGCTGGCCCAAACAACCGGTTTGCTTTGACATGCGAGATATTTTCTTAGTGTAGCTCCCAGGAGATTTAACTTGTACTTTTCGCTGTAGAACAACTCCGAAGAATTTCCAATGAAAACGTAACACCAGGTAGACATGGTGCTGACACTATGAAAATAATTGTTCAAATACCTTTTAAATTTAGATTAATTGAAAACCAGTACAGGTCGTGTTTGCGGTAACAATCGGCTAAACCTCGCGTGATTTCTCGTCATTATACTGTCGTCACTAAGCTCGACCGTGACAGGTGTATGAATATGCCTGAAAATCTGACATTTTGTTCGCCGGGAGACTATTTACCGCCATACGCACGATAAACACATAATCAAACATGGGGCAACCAAGTGAATTTATTATGGCGTTACACGGAAAAGTTTAGTTTAGGAGTACAGTATGTCCGGCATGTAAAACAAATGCAAACAGTGGAATCTGTCTACGCTGGCAGTTTTACCCACAGGCTGTGAAAAAGTTCCGACTAAAGCGGCGATGATCATATCACATCTGAGGTGATATGCGCAGTCCATTTAAGGACTTCCGAGTGATGCAGTAATGAACTATGTTTTTTGGTATCAAGACAATTGGCACAAAAAGCTACCAAATTAAGTAACCAAAAAAAAAACAAACGTGATTGCTTGTCAATTTAATTACACACATGGCTTCAACAGCAGCATCTATAACAACAAAATGTTAATTTAATATTGTAAATTAAGACAAAATAATCTTTTGACTATTCAGCGGCAATAATATACTTTTTACATCTCTTCTCTGAAATGCTCATGGAAATTCAATTTTCACAACTGATATTTTATTCACATTGGTCCGATAGCGTCCCACTATGTAAAAGATCTCTAAAATGGCACAAGTTAAAAAAAATGATTTCCAGAACATACGCAAAATCAAAAAGATTTATTGGTAAAGTCCAACGTCTCCGACACAAATTGTATATATTCAATAACTTCGAATTTCTGGATGCTTGCCAATGTTGACAACTTCCAGTACATCGGCAATTACAAAAGTTTGAATGCAAAATCTGAAATAAATCCGTGCAGATGACTTTTTTCTATATTTAACATTTGCCATTTTCTCTCTTCAGTTGTACGGACAGACAGCCTGAAAGGACGAAGAGGACGTCTGCCATCAAAGCCCAAAAGCCCTCAGGAATCGCCCCCGTCTCCACCGGTCAGTCTGATCACAGCCCTCGTCAGAGCTCACGTCGACACATCCCCAGACATTCCTAATCTAGATTACCATAAGGTAAGCAAAATAATAAGTCTTCAGTAATGGAATGGACTTACACAAACTCAATCATTTTTGACTTTACTGAAATCCATCCAGGTTGTAACGTAAGGTACGGTGGC